>BQNB010117901.1:0-21094 GCA_026074375.1 Tanacetum coccineum
ATGGGACAAGTGAACCAACGATGTCTTAGCTAAGGAGGTTTTTGTTTGCTTTGAGTTGTGATCTTACTAAGTGATTAACATATTAGCCCAAAAGGCCCATGTGTAAAGCTTGGTCGGATTTTAACTATCTAAATATGTGGATTTAATGGTTTAAATTAATTTGAACACACACACTTGAATATATGTTTATGTCGGGAAGAGAAATTCACAAGTTATAATTATAAGTAGTCTTAGCATCTTAGCTCGTACTTAACGGTGATCTTATTTTTAAGCTTAGCATGGGAAAAGTGAAAAATCGGGAATGATGAAGTTATCTTTTTGACACTTTTTAAGTGCTTTTTGTTCTATGATCCTTAAAGTTACCAATGAGGTAATGAAAACATTACATTATGTCAACACAAATAAGTTGTAGTTAGGTAGTTAATTATCAAGAAAAATCATAAAAAGAGAAAAAAGTGTTGAAAATGGGAATTCGGGTGTTTTATAACTTGTGATCTCTTAGCTCTCTCAACAAAACTCTTTGCTACTTTTCAAAGGTTTAGTTTGGGGAAGTTTCAAGGTATTTGGTTATAAGGCATGTAATATTGCGTGAGGACACGCAATCGTTTAGTTTGGGGAATTTTGATAAGTGTAAAATACACATATCCGTTATTACCAAAAATGACCCTAAATGACCATAAATACACTAAAAATGGCAAAGATATGCTTGTTTTTGTGTTTTGTGTGTGCAGGTACGGATATATCAAAAATCACAAGAAAACCGTCAAAAACGGGCAAGCACGGACACGAGAACGGAAGAGTGAACAAAAGCCGGAAGCAAAGCCAGGAAAAGTCAAACCCTCAGTCAAAGTGGTCAAATCATGGTCAACAAAAGTCAACAAGACCCAAAATATTCCATTTAAGCCCCTCAACTTTCAGAAAAGTCCATAAATGGTCCCTAAGGGCCTATATGGGCCTCGACCGGAATCCATAAGCCCAAAGCATAGGCCATTCACTCTTTTTATAACCACAAGGACCCATTCTTGCACCATTCAAACTTAATTTATACTACAAATCGGCGGAAAAAAACCAAACACAAGGACCAAAATTGCAATTAACCCAAAGTTTAAAAATATGTTACCCGTTTTCAGTTGTAAAAAGGCGCGAAGCCCTTTTTATTGTTCATCGTCACTTTAGTTTCACTAGCCAGGGTAAAACAAGGGGCAAATAGAAATTGAGGGCTTTATTGGTCAATTCATGAGCTCACTAACAAGATTGCAAGGACAGATTAGTCAAATCAAAGGATCAAAGCACCTCAGTCAAGCTCAAGTCACACGTCAGCAATGGTAAAGCACACATAGTGATGGGTTTTTGTACTAATCTCACTCAGAGAACAAACACAACATGTCACATCAAAGAATGACACGCTGGCAATCCTCTATCACACACAAATGATCTAACGGCTCAAAAGGGTGATTCAATGATTGTTTGATTGGATGGCTCAGATGAAAAGGAGCGTGCAGAGGAGCTCGGGCCTAGAATCTTCCTCAACAGCTTATAAATAGGCCTCACCTCTCACACACAACCAATCTTCTTTCTCTCTTGTAATTTTTAGCTTAATTTAGCTTATGTAGTTTTTTTTTTAAATGTAATTTTCTTTCAACAATTTAGCTCTTGTAATTTGTCTTCTCAAGTATTGTAATCTGAAATTTTGTCATCAATATAAGCTTAGTTTTCATTTAAATTTGTTTTAAATTTAAGCTTTGATATCTCAAATTATGCCTTTAAGCTCTTATAAGCTCAATTAAACTAGTATAAGCCCCCCCCCTTAAGCCTCTTATTCTCTTTAAACTTCTAAATTGTTGTGAGATGAATAATCGCAGGAATGGTTTAGAGTTGAATGCAACATTTAGGAAATCATAAGAAATAAGCTTAAAACAAAGCTTATTGGGCTTAAGCAATAAGCTTAGGCTCTGGTTAAGCTCTGCTAAGGGCTTATAGATCCCTGTTTAGCTGGGATCTTGAGGTAACTTTCTTTCTCTTTTGTTACTTTCAAAATTTCTAGCTTATATTATAGATAAATTTTTGCTTAATACCTAGAACTGTTTGTTTTTTGCTTTATATTATATGCTTATTTAGTGTTATTTGATTTCATTCTTATTAGACTTATTAGTTTAATATGTTTTTGCTTAAGAGATTAGGTTCATTAGTTTAATATTTAGATTGTCATAAAACCATAAAAACACCAAAAATTTAGTATAATCTTAGATCTTAAGTTTTAGCTAAATCCAGTTGTTAGTTTATGCTTAATAAGTTAGTTATAAGTTAGTTTTTATCTGGTAGTTAGCACTTATTAACTAGATTTGCAATTTAAGCTTATAATCATTTCTGTCAAGATGGTAAAGGGGTGTTTGGCATAAGTAAGTTTGACCAATAAAAGTCAAATATTTTTGGGCAAAACACTTTGGTCAGCTGAGTTTTAATAAGAAATCAAGTTTTAAAAAGGTTTGAGTTCTTAGATTTTAGTCTAAATGAATTTGTGGCTTATTATGCATGTTCCTGCACCAGGGGAGCTTTTAGCTTAGGTTTTAATTGCTTCATTTTGATCCAAGCTCTTTGAGTTTTTGATTGTGCTTGAACTAAGTTTAAACATTCTACTTGAGTGTGTCTTAGTGCAGGATTACTCTCAAAGTAACCTGCACTATTGGATTTGTGCTAAGTGTCAAGTGCATCAGCAGGAACTAGGTTGTTCCTGCTGTCACTTTTGAATTTAATTTTAGTTAAGTAAAAGTAGGTCTTAGGTTCTTAAATTCAAGTAGGATAAAGTCTAGGTATAGCTTATTATAGATTAAGTCTTAAATCTTATTTTCTAGCTTATTTTCCTAGCTTATTTTACTGTCAAAATTCAACTAAGAAAACCAAAAAAGCCAAAAACAGTAGGTAATTAAGAAGTTTCTTAAATTGTTAATTTTAGCTTAAGGTATTTGATTTTATAGCTTAAATAGATAGTTTATTAGTAGTTACATAAGTCCTCAGAAGCTCTTAGTCCAGTATTGCTTATTGAGCTTTTGAGCTTAATTGGTTTTTGTGTTTATTTCTTTGTTTTCTGAGTTTGCTACCTTGTCCTTCATTTTCAGCTATAGTCTAGTACTCTAATCTCTATTTTCTTTTCTCATCTAGTTTAAGCAACTCATAAGCTGTCTAGAACATCTTTCCTTTTTCATTTTGATCTTATTTTGAGCTTTTTATAGCTTAATTAGTAAAAACCAAGGGTAAACCCTTTCTTTCTGAAGTCAGCTTATTGATAAGCTCTTTTTGAGCTTATTATTGGTTTTCAGCCCAAAGTGCTTTTGTTAATTTTGTTCACACCAGCCTCTTCTACAACTTTGCTTTTGTAAGTTTTTGATAATAAGCACTTTTTAATTACTCAACTTTTTTTTTAGAACGGCAATTTCAGCTTATTGATAAGCTCTTATTGAGCTTATCAGTGGGTTTCAGCCCATAAAGCTTTTGTTAAAGTTGATCTCCCCAGCTTACTTTACAACTTTGCTCTTTTGAGTTTTCCCTAAAAAGCACTTTTTGAAACTCAACTTCTGTTTGGGGCTTAATGGGCTAAGGGTGTAAACGGGCTTGGTCTCAGGGGTTGGTTTTGTAATTTTCAAGTTTCATAGTTGGTCCTTCCGTTAGTTAGCTAACTTTCCTGTTAGTCCTTTTTAGATTTGCATAGTAGGTCCCTAGTTAATTAATTAATTAGTTTTAATTAGTTTTAATTAATAATTAGGGTTTAGTTTTAATTAGTTTAATTAAGCTTTAATTAAAAGATAAAAATTAGGGCTTTTATTTTTATAAAATTTCTGCACTTTTTATTTATCTAGTATAATTTTTATAAAATTTGTAGGATTATATTTTTAATAGTTTTATTAATTTTTAAAGTTTTTAATTAGTTTAAATTTTAGAAAAGTCATATCTTTAAATCTAAAAAGCCAAAAATAGTAATTCTTTTTTCTAAAATTTTCTTTTTACTTATTTTACTTAGGAAAAATATAATTTCAATTATTTTGCTATTTTTTATAATTTTTAGGATTTAATTAGATTTAAATAGTTTTTAACTCATAATAAATTTAAGAATAATCAAAAAAAAATTATTTTTCTTAAAATTTTCTTTTATCCTAATTTAGGTTTAGAAACTTAGATTGCAATTTTAGGGTTTAATTTTAGTCTATTTTGTCACATTTTATTTGTTTTCCGTATTTGTTTAATTGTTTAAATTGCCTTTAATTTTCAATTTTAATTGTTTCCTTTTATTTAGTAGTCATAGATATCAAAATCATCTATTTTCTTATTCAAATCATAATCCAAGCTTAAACGAGGTTTCAATTTCACTAGTCGTTGGGGAAACGACCCGGGTGATCATATTTATCCGGTTAAATATACGTATTATATATTATATTATATATATTTTTGAGAGTGAATTTTCCTTAGGGAATTTTCTTAATTGCTCTTTGAAGTATTTTATTTTATATATATATTTTGGGTATATAAAACTGCTATCAAGTTTTTGGCGCCGTATAAAGGTAACCCAAATTTTGGCTTATGGTATCCTAGAGAAATCATTTTTTTGACAATTGGAAGCTTTCTCTCAGATAGTGACTATGCTGGGGCAAACCTTGACAGGAAATCCACAACTGGTGGTTGTCAATTTCTTGGAAGCAGATTAATTTCATGGCAATGCAAGAAAACAACCATAGTGGCTGCTGCAAGTTGCTGTGGATAAGTATTGTGGATTCAAAATCAAATGTTGGACTATAGTTTCAATTTCATGAATACCAAAATCCACATTGATAATGAAAGTACCATCTGCATTATGAAGAATCATGTGTATCACTCCAAGACAAAGCACATTGAGATCAGACACCACTTTATAAGAGATTCTTATGAGAAGAAGCTCATTAGGGTGGAGAAAATTCACACAGACTTTAATATAGCTGAGTTATTGACCAAAGCTTTTGATG
This sequence comes from Tanacetum coccineum, assembly GCA_026074375.1. Classification (NCBI taxonomy): domain Eukaryota; kingdom Viridiplantae; phylum Streptophyta; class Magnoliopsida; order Asterales; family Asteraceae; genus Tanacetum; species Tanacetum coccineum. Next base: position 4,992 of record BQNB010117901.1, read on the forward strand.
GACCAAGGTTCAATTTCTTAGTGGTTAATATTGCTATGATAAATCCATAGCTACATTTAAGGGGAGGATTAAATGTATAGTTTGTAATCTAGTCATACTAGTTAGTAAAATTAATTCTGATAGGTTATCTTATTTTTAGTAGTTATTAAAATATACTAGATCTAGAAACATATAGTTTTCAAATAAGTTTTGTAGTATATTTATTGAGTTGGCTTAACGTTTTTAGGTTATAACATGCATTGCATGAAGGAATTGGAGTATCTGAAGTGATGTAAAAGTATAATTATGAATTGTCAAATAAATTAATACATGGTAGTTTACTAGTTAATCTACAAGCTTATTGTTAGTTTCTGACAATATATGTTAATACTGGTTGATCATAAAACTTAATATCTGGTAGGTCCAATATTAATCCTGGTAAGACTTATTGTTAGTTTCTAACAATATATTGTTAATACTAGGTTGACCAGACATAAGTTCTGGTAGGCCAATATTAAATATTGGTAACTAGTCGTGATAGTACAGTTTGTCTCACTACTTTGACTTTTACACAAAATAATGACCGTTTATAGCAATTGCGGGGATATTTAAGTGGATAATGATACAAATTGGATATTTACTGTTTTATCTCACCTAAAATAGTTTTCTTCATTCAAAAGAGCCTATTTTCTCGGAGGGAAAATTGAAATTCGTTATAAAGTGCAGGGTTTGCAAAGATAGTAGACTTCTTAAAAGGCTCGCATATCAGGTATGCTTTGACTCACAATCCTACTGTCCATGACTCCCTAGTCAAACAGTTTTGGCAGACTGCAACTGCCTCAAATCTTGCTAATAGAGGACCATAGAAACTAAGAGCAACCCATAGATACTCATGAGTATACAATCACTGGGGCATATGTTCGACGAGCTTCAATTAGCCGATGCTTCAGGGATTTCTATGTTGCCAAATACTGAGATTTTTGAGGAGTTAATGGGGAGGGAATATGGGGTATCCAACTGATGGTTCTTTTACTTTTTGGAAAAGCTTTTTCACACCCCAATGGCGATTCTTGGTCCATCATATTTTACACTGCATAAGCCCTAAAAGTGGTGGATGGGATCAATTTGGTAGCAATATTGCCACTGCTTTGATTTGTCTTTCCACTGGCAGGGTTTATAACTTTTCAAAATTGATTTTTGATGGAATGGTGGCTAATTTGAAAAGTAAATCTAAGTTTTTGATGTACCCTCGCTTCCTACAAATGATTTTGGAAATACAAACTGAAAGCAAACACCCTTATTTGGCTGTGGCCTTGACCAAAAAGATTTTTGGAAACATGAAAAGGGGTTTTAGGGGGGTACCAAGACCTTTATTGCCTGCTATGTTGCCTGTTGTTGCTCAAAATGTAGGTCAAGCAGATCAAGCTGGCAATCAATCTCAACCATCATCCTCTACAGTTCCACCACCACCTACATCTCAACCTGCACCAACTGAATCCACCACCATTCCACCTACACCTGTAACTGAACCAACATCTGAACCTTTATCACCTTCTACTGCACCTGAACATGAACCAATGGAGGACCCCTTTGAGCAACCATCCCCTGAACACCAACCATCTTCACCTAGACAAGAATCTGACATTCCACACACCCAGGCTCCTACTCATACTCATGAGGCAGAAACAGGGCACCTGTCAGTAGATGATCTTTTTCAACTGGTTCCACAGTTAATGACCAGGATTGACAGCTTGGAGAAGGATCTCAAGCAGACTAAGCAGACTATGGGGAATGCAATAGTGAAGTTGGTGAAGAAAGTTAAGAAAATGGAAAAGATTGTCAAGAGCAGACGAGTGGTTCTCACTGATTCAGAAGATGAGGGTGCTGAAAATTCTTCCAAACAGGGGAGGAATTTACAAAAAGATGAATCAGAAGTTTTTGAAAAAAACTATCCCAAACAAGCAAATATTCTTCAGGAGAAACAGATATTAGTCCTCAAGGTTTAGAAGCAGCTGAAACTCTAGCTGAAGTCCTTAGTCAAATCAAGACCAAGAGGAGAAATGTTAAGACTGGAGTAAGGAGGAGACTGGATGCTGAAGATGTTAGTACTGGTTTTCAAGAGATATTAAATCTGCTAGTGAAAAAGTTAGTTCTGGTGGTGAACATGTTAGTGCTAGTCAAAGAGAAGGAAAGGCAGTACTTGAAGAGACTCCTCAGACTAAAAGAACAAAGAAACAAATCAGAGAAGAGCAGGCTAGTTTGGCAGAAATAGCAAGGATACAAGCTGAGGAAGAGGCTGAAAATGCAAGGAGAGAAGAACTAAAAAGACAAGATGAATTGGCTGCAAAAAGATTGCAAGAGGAGTTAGAGTTGTCTGAAGCTCAAAAGAAAAGAAATGGCTCAAGTCAAGGGGGGGGGGCAGGCTGCTCAGTTTTAATACGAAAAGATAGGACACAATTCTCGGGCTAATTGGAATAAATGCATCTGTTCCAAAGAGATTGCAGGAGAAGATGTATCTGAGGCTGATTATGCTCAGATAATGGTGGGTTTGATTAGTCAGAGAAGAAAACTTATTGCAGAGCAAAAGGCAAAAGCTCAAAGAGATAAACCAATGACTCAGGCTCAGCAAAGATAGTATATGGCCACTTATTTAAAGAATCAGGGTGGATAAAAATTGGCTCAGATAAAGGAAGCCATACAGAAGAAGAATCTTAAAGAAAATTTAAGTAAATTGATGAGAAGTATGGAAAGTTGTGCCTATGGATACATAGAAAAGAGAGTAGGAAAAGAACTTGGTGAAGAGGCTTCAAACATATTCATCCAAGAAGCAAAGTCTGACTCAAGGAGGATGTGCTGTTCCTAAAGAGAAAGATAAAGAGTCAGTGAAGAGACAGAGGAATATAAGATCAAAAAGGCCTGTTATAAGATAACCAAAAAGAAATCTTATGCAAGGAAAAGGATTGCAGAAGAAGCTGAATCTGTCACTGAGGAGGATGTTTAACCTACATGGAGGAAAAGTAGATGAACCATCATCAGAAAGTTCAATGAATTTTCAATTCACAAGGACTACAGCACCTGCAAAGATAGTTGTAAATGGCAGATAATCAGACTGGAAAAGAGAGGTTCTTATCAGATCAACAGGGAAGATAACACAGATGTGGTATATGTGAACTTTAAAGGCTTATTGAATGATTTAACAAGAGATGATCTCAAGGAGATGTATAGGCTAATGATGTTAAAGTATGGAGATAACAAGCCTGAAGAAGAATTTGAAAGGGTTTTATGAGGGGGATCTAAAGACTATGTTTGATCCACCGTCTACAGCGGATGCTGTTTGGAATTTAACCATCAACAAAGGTACTCAGTATAGGAAGTATTTTCATAGTTATGTGCTATCCTAATGTTTAGACTCTTGGAGGCTACACACATTTATATGCTGACTAAAGTCAAGTATCCATTACCATCTAGAGTTTGTCAAGCTATGCTTGAAAAGAAGCTTTTGGGAGATAGAAAGCTATCAACTCTTGAAGTTAATTAAGAAACAAGCTCAGCAGTAATAAATTTGTAAATGTTTGAAAGAATTTCCAAGCAAGTGATTATAAAAGAGAGGCAGTATGAAAAATGGAGTTGAGAAGAGAAAACACGTGGTGAGGTGCTATGCACAAACACAACAATGGTATCAGTCCACCATGTCTAACAGACATAAGGACTGGCTAGTCCAGGAGCAAACGACTCTTGGTAAAGACTTCTCAAATCCGTTATGCGACAATTTGTTGCCAATAATTGTTATGGTTTATCAACTCACCATAACGTATGTTTGTAAAGATTCTGGGCTAGCCCACAAATTATGGCTTTGTGGTAAAGGCCTATGGAAAATCCATTTTATTAATGGTTGACATCTACCAAAAACCGGATGGAATACAACTACCAATGATTCAAGTCTAAAAGAGTTGAACTGGTTACTAGTTCCACCAGGGTGATGTCATGAAACCACCAAAGGATTTAGCTAACCTAAGAGCAAATGGTTACTTGGTAAGGGATTTATCAAATCCATTGATAGCTGATTGATTTGCTAAAAATCATAAGGAAAATTCAACCACCATGTTTCATGTACTAAGAGTAATGAAATTGTATCACAATGTACCATGGTTTATAAACCAAACATTGGCTAATCCTAGAGTAAATGGCTAACTAGAAAAGAGAATCAAATCCATTAAATTTTTCAATGAATCCAACCTCTCCACATTGAGTTAACACACCTGAAGTGATTAAGAATAGACTGAAACTTTATGATTTGATGTACATATAGTCGCTGTGAAGTGCTGATTATGATACTTAGAAGATTAGTTGCTGCAAAGATCAGGTAGTGATGATTTCAAGCGTTGCTGATAGAAGTCAAGAACTTGTTTATTCAGGAAGATCATCATGTTGCAGTTCAAGAATAATTCCAAAGATAATGCTCACAAAATCCTCAAGAAGCTTATAATGAAGACACTCAAAGAAACTTGAAGATCACAAGTGAAGTTCAAGTTAGGGGAGGATTGTTAGGAATTATTGTAAACAGACTTAAGTCTGGTAGTTATAGAGTTAAGTCTGGTAGACATAGTTAAGTCTGCCAGTACTAAGTTAAGTCTGGCAGTACTATAGTTAGTACTGGCCTTGTCTAGTTAAGTCTGTTTATGTAACAGAATAGTTATAATAGTTATCTTAGAGATATCTTAGGAAAGGATATGCATTATCCTTTCACACATTTTGTAAAGCCTTTTAGGGTTTCCTTGGTGTATAAAAGGAACCCTACGGCATAGTGTTTGGGGATCAAAACCTAATAGAAATCAATAGCAATATACGAAGTTAGTTTTACAATTGTTCTTCTTAGTACTTGTGTTAAGATTCCGCATTAGCACATAGTATTCATAGTCATTGTCTCTCTTATAGTTGATTTGGATTTATTCAAGTTAGTTATTGGCTTACAAAAGGCTAATCAGATCCAAGACTTTGGACCTACAGTTTGCATACACGGTTCATGAGGTCCATGAACACAGCAGGCGCGTTGGTTAAACCAAATGGCATCACTTGAAATTCGTAGTGTTCGTATCGCATTCTGAAAGCAGTCTTGGGAATATCTTCGTCCCTGACTCTTAGTTGGTGATAGCCTGATCTTAAGTCAATTTTTGAGTAAGTACTCGAACCTTAAAGTTGGTCGAATAAATCATCGATCCAAGGGGGTAACGATTCTTTATGGTGAGTTTATTCAGCTCCCGATAATCGATACACATTCTGAAAGATCAATTAAAAAGAAAGACGGATCTCATCTAAGTGATTCAAAATAGTCTCGATTTGTTTCTCATGGCGTGCATAAGACGTGTCTAGAGCGCCATGATAATTCTCTCCAATCTCAAATACTTAAGGCGGAGCAGAAGGGTTAGTAGAGGAAGATGATAGGAAACGGGCTTGTTTTTGAGGTGGGAAAATCTCCTCGGGAATAAATAAATCTTGGGGATCAAACATTGGTGATAGTGGTAACACTGGAGATGAAGGCAAAACAGTTGGTGGACGTGGTAGTGGAATAGGTGATTCATTATTAGTAGCATTATATGCTTGCATAACTTTCATATACTGATCATTGTAGAAAGGTGAGATGGCTAGCAAGGCCAAAAGATACTTAGATAAATTATCTGAAGGATCAGGAGAGGTGTTTCTCGGTGAGGCTGGGAAATAGTTTGATGAAGCTGGGGTATAGTCAGGAGAGTGTGTAGAGGAAAAAGCATCCTTAATATCAGAATCAGATGGGACGATAATAGGGTAGATATAGTTAGGAGTGTTGGAAGACATATTTCTGAAACAACCCAGTGGAAAAATAACATAAGTTATTTATATATAATTAATAGTTATGTATCTTTACATATTATTCAGGAAATGTAGTAGCATGAAGGACTTTCTTGGATGGAAAAAAAAGAAGTTATAGTTTAGGTTTTAACCTTGTTCTCTATAACCGCGACTCTTGATACCAATCTGTAACACTCCTATTTTTCACATATAGCAGCAGAAGCTAAGTTTTGCGGTATTAATTCATGAATCAACAGTCACAATCATAGAAAATGACTTATAAAGAGACATTTTAGAAAATTTAGTTATCATTCAATATAATCAGAGTTTTACAAAAACAGAGGTCCCAAAATCTACATGAAAACATAAAGTTTGAATGATAACAAGTTTGGACGTCCTTAAGTCCAATGCCACTTCATGCCATAGGTTGCTCAATTACCTAAGATAAACATGCTAAAAGGGTCAACACAAAGGTTGAGTGAAATACATAGGTTTGAAATGTAATAGTTGAATACAAGTAATTGTAATGGTAATAATTTCATGCATTTACAATTATCATGGAAAATAGTATTATTACCCTAAACTCATGCAACTAAACATTAACCATAATTCAAGTTGTTACAAATTGTTTCCATATGGGTGCCTCTACCCAAAGATGTTGTGGGGGCCTCTACCCAAAGATGTGGTGGGAGCCTCTACCCAAAGATGTTGTGGGAGCCTCTACCCAAATATGTTGTAGATGCCTCATGGCAAATGGAGGTAACTTAGGCAATAATATATCAGGATATCATACAGTTGGAAAACACTTGTATTTATGGTTTATAGCACGTATCCCCCTTGCGGGTTTATAAAACATTCAAAAGATTTCAATGTGAGGCTATGAACTCACCTTGATAAGATAGTTGATTGATTAGAAATTTAATTCAAATGAGAGTAAACAGCCTCGTCACGCAACTGCAAAAAGTATATCAAGTGGAAATAAACAGCTTCGTCACGTAACCTGGGTAATATGTCAAGTCTTAGTTTGATTGTTTATAGTTTAACGGTTTTTGGTTTGTTAACTTGTGAAAATATTGTATCACTGTTCGGGCTATCATAATCTAGAGGTCATGTAGTAAATGTTTGAGGAGCGAGGACACTTTAAATCGTAAATACAACAAACTCGTCAAAACATCTACCCAAATGAAATCCCCTCACATGAAACTCCCTAGTAACGTGATACGTTATAGATTAAATGATAAGATTTTATCATTTTAAGTTTCTTCAAAAGCTAGTGGATGATAAATTATGTTATATTTATAACATAATTAGTTTTATAATGTTTTGATCGATGAATGATAACGACAAATGTGTCAGGTTTTAATAAAATCGAGTCTTATAATATTTAAATATATTTTTATAATAATATAAAAATATTACATTTTATACCTTTGAGAATATGAAAATGACAATATATACCCTTGGTATATATATTAGTTTACAACTAAAACCTTTTATATATAATTCTAAAACATTCAACCCTTAACTTAGAAAGTTGGCAAAACAAACCCCTGAAGTTTAACTTTAGGATAATTATATTTTTGGCCTGAAAGTTTAATAAGTTTTAAAAGTTACAATATATACCCTTATGCATGAAATGTTTTGCGTTTCTAGTCCAAAAACCATATACTTTGTATTTTTCAAATCCAACTTAGTTTTGAAGCTTATAGCTTATTACTATAAGCTAAAATAAGTAAGTTTTACGAGCTTGTAGCTTATGAAAAGAGCTTATTAGCTTAAAAATCCAAAATGGGTATGTTTGGTTTAGAAAAATTAACCCGATGGGTTAGAGCTTTTAGGATAAGTTTTAATGATTATAAAAGTGATAAGTGAGCTTATAGAAATAGCTTATTATAATAGCTTATAGCTTATAGCTTATTAGATTCACAAAAAGAGCTTTTAGGGTTTTAAAGGCGCGTTTGGTTTAGGAAAACCAAATAAGTAAGCTTTAGGGTTTAAGGGCGGATTTCATAAGATCATAAGGATGTATAAGAGCTCATATATAATTCAAAACAATACAAGAGCTTATTGAATAAGTTAAAGACTTACAAAAGCTTGAATGGGTCAAAATTGATGAAATAGGTCGAACACTTTAAGTTATGAATCAAAGACTCCTTTCTTATTAAATCTTAGATTTAACTTAGCTTAAACATTCTTTCTTCTCTTCTATGACATGGCTAGAACATGATTTTAAAGTGGTATGAAGTTTTGATGGTGAATTGAAAGTGTATGTATGTTTTCGTGTATATATAGGGTAAATTTAGGAGTAGTGGCCACGTTTACATGGAGTAGGGACCAAGTTTACTTGGAGTGGTGGCCATGGGTTTTTCTTGGAGTCCAATGTGGTGATGGAGGTGGTAGGGTGCTATCTAGGTGTTGACTAAGGTGTGTAGGTGGTTGCTTGGTAGTGACAAGTAGGTGAAAGGAGGTTAGCAAGGTGGTGAATCATGGTGGTGCTTAGCAAGATAGTAGGCAAGGTGGTGCATCATGGAGAAGGGTGGTTGCTAGGTTAGGTTTTAGTTTAAAACTAGTTTAAGGTGTATGGGTTGTTTAGGGTTTTCGGGTTAGGGTTTTGGTTTTTAGGACGAGTAGGGGCTGAAATTGAGGGAAAGAATGTTTAAATGTGATGCTTAGGAGACTTGTACTTAGTGCTAAAGAGGTGGTATGAAATTCCTAAAGAAATGGAGGGAAAATAAGCTTATTTGAATTCGTGCTTTAACGGGTTGTACATTGAGCTCAAATGAGTTGTACTAGGGTTTTGGAGGGAAACATAATTCAAATATTATGCATTGTAACTTGTACACATGCCTTATTAGTTTGTACCTTTGGTTTGAATGTAAACATTACATATAATCGAGGTTTTGATATAAACGTTAACGTTTAAAATCCGTTTTGATATAACATTTTGAAAAGTACGTTAAATAGATAACATATGGTAAAATGATGATTAAAACATATTGCTTGACATATTATAATGTTTACTTGCTAAAAACGTTGATGAAATTGGCGTTTATAGGTTGCGTGAGCTCGTTTGCTATGATAATGTAAGTTACGTTACATTATGGATGGAATAAAGCAAAAAAATCTTTCCATGAAAATGCTTGCATCTAATTTAATAGATGGAAATTACACTGAGGAAAATTGCATCTAATTTAATAGATGGATAATTACATAGAGGAAAATTGCATCTAATTTAATAGATGGATAATTACACTGATGAAAATTGTGGGTTGTTATAGTACTAGTTTCTTTTCCTTGTTTTCTTTTCCCTTTATTCGTTTTTACGGGTACTTCTATAGAACATTGGGGACAATGTTCAACTTAAGTGTAGGGGGAAATATAATTACAACTAGAGGAAAAATTTGCATCTAATCTTAATAGATTGATAAAAACACCTGATGAAAATTTTTGGGTTGTGATAGTACTAGTATCTTTTCTCTTGTTAATTCTTTTCCCTTTAATCGAGTTTTAATACGGTACTTCTAATAAGAACATTGAGGGGACAATGTGCAACTTAAGTTGTGGGTAATAAGCCTTAGAAACTATTCCTTTATTTGCCATTGCCTTGGTTCCTTAAAATGATGGGTAATAAAAACGAAACATAGCATAGCAAAAGGTAATTTTTGACCCAAATTTAAAATTTTTATGACACATACCGATGAAAACCGAGTATTAATAGCGTCTCATGGATAGGAATGTATATGACTAGCACAAAAAACCCTCAAAATTCACCCTAAAAAATGTTGAGGTTCGCCTTAGTCTATAGGAATTCGGTAATCATTATTGATACCCAAGATAGACACATTTTTATACCTTTAGCTTTCTCGAATAAGAATATGAGCTTCATATGAGTCCTATTCCTGGGTCATTACGGATGTGTACGTAGTCTTTGTCACCTTTTCTGGAGCATTAGTATCGGTATTAAACTATATGAGTGTACCGGTAGTATATCAAATTCTAGAACTTGTTTTTGTGATGCATCCCGAGACCGCATAGTGCGAGTATTAGGATTTTGCTATATAAAAAGCATAAGGATTAGACCCATAGTTTTAAACCAGTAATTGTTATTATGGTCACATCGATCATATAACTACATCTCACATCCTGCATGGCTAAAAAAACTATCCCAAAATTTTTTTTTTAATAAAAGAGTGCAGGATACCCAAGAACAACCCCACCGAGCCTATCTTTATTTCACGGTTATCGTAATTTTTGGTTAATCCGGACTATTAATTGGAAGGAACATTGTCAACCCTAGACTAATTGTTAACAACCCAATCGCACTTAGGCCCACCTTGTATGTTACTCGCTTTAGTACATTATTGTTTTAACCCAGTATAATTATTTTGAGTACACGGTTGCTAAGTCCTTATCCTGAGTAAAAACGTTTTAGGGATGATTGGGATTCACACGGTAGTAATTATTTCGCAACAAGAATAGGGACGATAAAAAGTTAAATACAATACCCTCATATGTTTGTCAAATGATCTCCATGATATTTGTGATCCACACCAAATCGGGTCCAAAAGTTAGATTGTAAATAATCGAGTATGTAAAATTTCAAGTGCTAGGGGTGCATCAAAAAACCCCCATGCGGATGTATTATATGTTTAAGGCAAGGCATGGGCAAAAGGTGTACGTAAAATAAATTTGTACATAAAAAAAAGTACAATATAATGCGTACAGCTGCCATTTTGCTAGATTTCATGTTTATATTAGAGTCAAGAAAAGAAAAAGTAAGAGATTGATGAAGAGTTGTCTTGTTAGAGTGTGTTGTATACTTCAACCCGAGTCCTTGGCATTAGCAACCAAACCAGCATGTATTCGCTAAAACAGTAATTAGCTAACTCATCCACTCCAAAATTCACCCAATCCACCCAAAAGTATCTCAATCCATTTCCGTTTCCATAATATGTTAATCTTACAACCGTACACACCCACAACCCTTTAAAACGACACCTCACTAATAGTTCTTTAAAAAATGAAATAATCATGCGCCCTAGCGGTAATGGTTTGATCCCTTTACCAAGCCTATTGGTAAATTTATATGCTATGACAGGATAATGAGTGTAGATTTTCTTTTCCCATTAACTGTTATCAATTTTATTATACACCCGTGCAAAGAGACGAAGTCCTAGAACACTTATGTGATGATGCTAGTATATACTTATCGTTGCTTTTAAAATACAGGTCTAAAGGTATGTTTTGTAAAATACTATTCAAAGAGTAGGTAAATGACCCTCATACTTGCTATTGGTCCCTAGGTAGATAATACCCAATAACTAAGGATAAGCAAATCCCAAGTGTAATGGTGTATTTGAAGAGGTGGTCATTTTATACACTATTTCAGGTCAATTAACCCCCTATAATTCATGGCAAATAATGCCAGATTATGTGTTTCTAAATCGTTTGTTGCATGTTTTAGCACTTGGATGGCATTTGGCAAGGAAATACACATGAACTTGGGCTCATTGGAAAGAAACGGACATAAGCATTACAGACCTACACCAAACCTTGAAGAAAATATGCAGTATAGAGCGTGGAAACGGCGTCACAGGCATAAAGTGATGTCATCGTGATCCATCTAGTGACGGCGTTAGTAGATTTAGTGATGGCATCAGGACGTGGCCGACTTAATGAGGATCTAGAATCATCCGCGTGGCGACGGCGTCAGGATTACAAATCGACGCTGTCGCAGCGACATCTCTATATATATTAAACCGATTTTAGGGTTTTAAGTGTGTAACTTTTAGGATAACTTTGTAAAAACTTAAGGGAGACCGAACCCTAGATATTATAGCCGCTTCCTAGGTCATTTTTAGGGCCTCAAAACTCTATCAAACTACCTTGAATCCATGTTTTAATCCAAGTAAGGTTGTTTATCATTAATCATTCAATATGTCTACGTGTTGTGTGATTGATCTATCTCTTTGCTTCCTTTATTAAACACATGCGAAGGCCTAAACCTCCTTTTTAATTTGACTTAGTAGATTGCAACGAAAGTCAAGATTGTAGATCCTTTTACTGTGCTTCTTGATTAATGAATTGTGTGCGTTAAGGTTCTAGGAAAAGCCAGCTTTTGTCTTTATCCGCTGTAGACACGATCCAAGGGAAACCGAGCGGCGAAGAAAGGATAACCATCGGGTAACAGTCTCTTACTACCTTGCCCCACATTATAACGGTTGTCCTCTCGTAAGATGATTTCACATGCATTAATGTTACTCATCTTACACGGGCCTCATGGAATAGTCCTTCAATAACTACCTCTACTTGTGCGTTGCGCTAACGCGAACATTAAATAGACGCAGGGTTTGCAATTATTACAAATAACGGGTATATAATAACGTGACCCAAGATCATAACAATAACATTTTCATAATAATTGTGTTTGTACAATTATTACACTATAACTTGTATTCAAACTGTTTATCAAACCTATGAATTTCACTCAACCTTTGTGTTAACTTTTTAGCATGTTTATCTCAGGTTATTGAGCAATATACGGCACGGAGTGGCATGGACATGAAGATGGCTAAAACTTGTTATCATTCACACTGTATGTAACTAGATTTTGGGACCTGCCTTTGTAAAACTCTGATTTGAAATGAATGATAACGTATCTTTTGAACAAACGTCTCTTTTGGGTTGTTTTCTATGATTATGATTGTTGTTTCCATGAAGTAATACCCCAGATTAGCTTCCGCTGCTATATTGTAAAAATGGGGGTGTTACACACTACCTATTCCAAACATAAACCATTCGGCTTTTAGATCGATGATGGAAAGAGAAAAACTTTCTGCTAATAATTTCAATGACTGGTTTCGTCAACTTAAGCTAGTCTTGAGAGTTGAAAAGAAAATGTTTATCATTGAACAACCTTTACCCGCTGCTCCTACTGCTGATTCTGAAGCACAAGTTCTTGCGCATTGAAATACAGTTTAGGATGCATATAATGAGGTTGTGTGTCTTATACTTGGGAGTATGACTCCTGAACTTCACACATAATTTAAAAACTCCTCTCCATATGACATGATAAGGGAGCTTAAATCCATGTTTGAGAAACAAGCTGGAGTGGAGCTGTATCCAAACTTTCCATGCTTGCAAACAAGAGGAGGGTAAACCAGTTGGTCCATATATACTTAAGATGAAGGGATATGTGGAGCAACTGAAACGTCTTAGTTATGTGCTCATGCAAGATATTAGTGTTGGTTTGATCTTAAATGACCTCACTAGTGATTTTGCTAGATTTGTAAGAAAGTACAATATGCATAGCATGGGGAATACAGTTGGTGAATTGCATGCTCTGCTTATTGAGTATGAGAAAGGTTTACCTAAAAAGGCAGCTACAACACAAGTAATGGCAATTTAAGGTGCTAGAATCCAGAAAGCCAATAAGAAATCGCAAAATGCTAAAGCCAAGGGTAAAGGAAAAGGCTAGGGAAAGGATAAAAGTTATATCTCTAAGCCTAAAAACCCTAAACCTTCTGCAAAAGAGCGCCTAACAAAAGATGACACATGTCATCACTACAAGGAGGTAAGGCATTGGAAAAAGAATTGTCCTATTTACCAGGTTGAGTTGATTATGAAGAAAAAACAAGTTGGCACTGTCAGTTCTTTAAGTATCTTCACTATAGAATTATTATCTTCCCTAAAAATTCCTAGGTGTATGACACTGGTTATGGTACTCACATTTGTAACACAAAATAGGGTCTTGGAGGAGCAAGAAAGTTGAAACAAAGAACTCTCTATTTGTATGTGGGCAATGGTGTTCATGCGCAAGTGGAAGCTATTGGAAGTTATGAATTAGTTTTACCTAATGGCCTTCTGATTTGTTTAGACAATTGTCATTATGCACCTACTATAACTATAGGTGTTGTTTCAGTTTCACATTTGGTTGATAATGGTTTTACCCAATGTTTTACGAATTATGGAATTTCAGTTTCAAAGAATGATGTTCTTTATTTTAATGCTATTTCTAATAATGGTATTTATGAAATTGATATGATTAATTGTGTGCCAAATGTTAATTCTATTTATACTGTTAGCAATAAAAGAGCCAAGCACAACTTCGATTCTACTTATATATGGCACTATTGTCTTGCTCATATAAGCAAGAAACGTATTGAAAAGCTGTAACATGATGGGCTTTTAAAATCAACTGATGAAGAATCTTTTGATAAATACGTATCTTGTTTATCGGGTAAGATGACAAGGAAACTGTTTCCACATCGTATCGAAATGGCGACTGATCTTCTTGGAATAATACATACTGATGTGTGTGGTCCACTTAGACATGTGTCAAGACAAGGTGCTAGCTACTTCATTACCTTTACGGATGATTATAGTCGTTATGGCTATATTTATTTACTTAAACATAAACATGAAGTTTTTGAAACGTTCAAGGTTTAAGAATAAAGTGAAAAATCAACTTGGGAAGACTATAAAAGCACTTTGATCAGATCGAGGAGGCGAATATATTAGTCAAGAGTTTAAAGATTATCTAAAAGCTTATGGAATTGTCTAGCAGCTTACTCCTCCATATACACCATAACACAATGGGGTGTCTGAAATGAGGAATCATATTTGATTAGACATGGTTCGATCTATGATAAATCTTACAACTCTGCCATTATCCTTTTGGGATTATGCTCTAGAGACTGCTGCACGCATTCTCAATATGGTTCAAACCAAGAAGGTTGATAAGACACCATATGAATTATGGTATGGAAAAGTTCCTAATTTGTCTTACTTAAAGGTCTGGGGTCGTGAGGCTCTTGTGAAGAGAGATACACCTGATAAACTCTAACAAAGAGCTGTTAAATGTATCTTTATAGGATACCCAAAGGAAACGATGGGTTACTATTTCTACTTCCCACCCGAAAACAAAAATGATGTTGCAAGGTATGCTGAATTCTTGGAGAAAAATCTTTTGTCTCAAGAAATCAGTGGGAAGGCCAAAGAACTTAAAGAAATTCAAGATAAAGATACATCACCTTCTGAAAACACTAGCGACATTCCTATGGAGGTTGAAGGTTTTGAACCTCCTCAAGAGGAGGTTGTTCCCATGCGTAGGTCCAGAAGGACACATCGAGCTCTCGATCGCTTATGTCTAAATGTAGAAGTGGATGAGAATAGTTTAGGGGATCTTAATGAACCCACTAACTATAAAGCTGCAATATTAAGATCCGAAATCTGATAAGTGGGTCGATGCTATGAATGCGGAAATGTAATCCATGAAAGATAATCAAGTTTGGTGCTTGGTTGATCTTCCTCCTAATTGTAAGACTGTTGGGAAAAAATGGCTTTTTAAGAAAAAGACTGACATGGATGGCAATGTACACACCTATAAAGCTCGTCTTATAGCAAAAGGGTT
The DNA here is from genome assembly GCA_026074375.1 of Tanacetum coccineum. Taxonomy (NCBI): domain Eukaryota; kingdom Viridiplantae; phylum Streptophyta; class Magnoliopsida; order Asterales; family Asteraceae; genus Tanacetum; species Tanacetum coccineum. The sequence continues at coordinate 20,209 of BQNB010117901.1, forward strand.
TTACTCAAACCAACAGGGTTGATTATGAAGAAACGTTCTCACCCGTTGCTGACATTAGAGCTATTAGGATTCTTATAGCTATAGCAGCGTTATATGACTATGAGATATGGAAAATGGATATCAAAACTGCCTTCTTAAATGGATATCTTGATGAAGATATTTATATGGTGCAACCTGAATGTTTTGTTCATCCTAATCATTCCAGAAAAGTATGCAAGTTTCAAAGATCCATTTATGGTCTTAAGCAAGCATCAAGAAGCTGGAATAAAAGATTTGATAAGGAAATCAAAAGATTTAGATTTGCTCAAAATCTTGATGAGTTATGTGTGTTAATACAAATAAACCAATAAAAACGTTTATTTTATTTTACGATCGTTTCATGTTTTGTTGATAACAATTAGTAAAATCTATATGAAAGTAAAATACTAAAGTTGTTACTTTTCCATCTTTGGCATTACTTTGAATTACAAATAAAATATGCAAACCATTATTTACATCATGTATAACATCATCATTTGCAGCATATCTTAGAGTAATCTTACAAGATTACACATGATCTCTCAAGATTTTTCAAATCAAAATTTGGATTGTGTTACTGTGCGCCGGTTCTGTTCGACTATACTAGCCGGTTCTGTTGAACAGAACTGGGCTACAATAGAATTTTTGGCTATAAATACCAAGCTATTTCTCATGTTTTACTCACTCTTCTACAGCTTAAATTCTATAATCCACTTATCATTCTCTCTATTCTTGCATAGTTTCTTTTAGCATTTTTTAGGTAATTCTCTTCAAACAAGAAATTGCCAAACACCCCTTTTGAGATGATCAAGTTCCAAGAATCTTGTTTCGCATCTCCATGGCATCTTCAAGATCAAATTGCTGAATC
>BQNB010117902.1:0-21094 GCA_026074375.1 Tanacetum coccineum
TTAAATAGTACTGAATTACACTACTTGCTTAAGAAAAAGACATAATTAAAACATTTAAACTAAAAAAACAGGGTAAAAAAAGGTGTAACATGGTGTTTTGGTTCGGCTTGTTCTTTGTTCTTTTATAGAGGTCCCAAGTCTGTCTTTGGTGCTTCACTTGTGCTAGTTGAGAGAGTACAAGGCAGTCCTAAGCAAATCCTAGCCCTTTGTTTTCCTTCTCATGATCTCACCATTGATGGGGTTCGTTGGGTTGAGTGTTCTGTTAGGGGAGGGGGTTATAGGGGCATTGGGTTGTGGGGAGAGGTGAGGGATAGCTGGGAGATGTACTAGGGTAGTGGTTTTGGCCAAAAACCATGGGGAAGGGTGGTAAGGGTTTTGGCGCCAAGGCTGTGGTGGTACAGTTATGGTTAGTTTGTTTAAAAGAAATGTTTGGAGATGAATGAGCAAGATTGTTGAGTCCCACCATGTTTCTTTCCTCTTTTCATTTTTCTTTGGGTCCGATTTAAGTTATAACCAAGTTATGAAAAATACACAGAGAGGCCCTTGAGGTTTATAACAACAAGGAAACACAAGAAAGTTTTGTTTAATTACAACCAATGGTCCCTGCAGAGTTTTAACGTAAAAGAAATAAAGACGGTTTATAGCAAATAGCAAACTACCCTTGTTATTTTATTTTCCTATTTTTTCACATTAATAAAACCTAATACATTAAAAAATTGACAATTTTCTTAGATCCCTAAGGTCTTTATAAAAAGGAATACACATGGGCTTTTTGAGGGACATCTCGGGGCTTTGCGTATTGGCGGGCCCATTGGGGTTGGGATTGGGCCCAAAGGGTGGGCTTATGTTATACACAGGGCTTTTTAAGGCCCAAATAAGGTTTGGAGAGTGGGTTTTTGTGTGTAACAATGGCTGAGATACTGCTATGTAAACTGGGCTAGGATTGGGCCGTCACAAAAGTCTATCACATGTCTTTGTCTATCGCATTGCAGACACAACATGGCTGTTGTATATTGATATCTGAGGGCGCCATATGGTCATCACGGCTTCTCATAAATATACTATTGGGCTTTCCGCCCCCGGCCACAACATATGAGTTAGTAGGATTGCATTCAATAGTATTCATCAGTTCCGGCACCTTTTTTTGACGCTGATTCTTCAGTATTGACTCTGACTTTGGTATTTTTTTTCTTGGACATTTTGGCCTTGAATTTGCCACGATCTTTTCCATCGTCCAGTGCTAGTTTGGTCATTTTGGCTGGATTTTCTTGTCTTTAGTTGATATCCACTTCCTTGCACAACACAAATGCAGAAGCGAAAACATAAAATTGCGAGCAGTTTTTTCTGTTTTTTGCCATTTACTAGCTCGTTTTTTAGAGGTAAAAGATATTGTGTAATTAACACTCTAACAGGAAGACTCACCAATTTCTTGTAGCCCGAGTACTAAATAGGATTGTAAATTCTCAGCTTCTTGAAATGATGCATTCGGTGCTTAATAATATTGTTACTCATCACATGACCCGTATATTGCTTGGGAGTTTGAGTAAATAGTCCTTCAAGCGTAAAGGACTGAAGACGAAATATCCATGTCACCCCTTGTATGGAGAATCTGTCCTATTCTTTGATGTAGGATACCTATATATTTTTGTCACTCTTGGGGGCCAAGTGGGTCAAGAAGTCATCTCGTCATCTGAAAAGTCCTTTTGCCTTTTGAGGAACGAGGTCCCCTTGGAGATATACAGTTTTCAACAGACAACTCTTCATCTCGCGCGTGTGGTGCGAGGTCTGAACTAGTTTTCGGTCAGAACATCATTCTACTCATTGAGGCGCAAGAGACATAGTCTAGTGTACTATATTGTCAGCAGACGCCATTTGATGATCATCAGATTAAAAATCCTGGGTGGTGTAAATATAACAGTCTAAAAAACAAATGAGAAATGAGGGTACACAATATATCTTCGCATATATGACAAATTGGACTAATTACAAGTCTTTTCGTAATGCTAGATGGAGATGGTATGGCATGATTCTGCAACCAATTTTGGACCCAACAGGAAGCTCTCAACAGAATATGTAAAGTATGCTAATTGGAAATGATCTACTAACTATAGGTGTTGGTTCTTTATGAAGGTAAACATCGTCAAACCACATATTTCTTGAGTTTATTTATAAGTTCTTGCACAAGTACTGGAAATCATACCATGATGCTGAAACATTTGGCTCATCATTAGCAATACACAAAGAACATATATTAACAAGGACTAGGACTTTCATATTATCTTAGAGGTGGAAATTTTGCCCCATATACTTATGAGTGTTGATTTGGTATTTTGGTTATGGTTTGTCCCTAATGGGTCGAATGAAAGTTTAGCTAAAATGGAAATGGGTCAAAATGGTTTAGGGGTTGAAAGATAATCAAAGTGTTCTTAATGATTACCACAACCCAATTCGTTTTACTTTAAGAAATTAATACTTTAAATTTTTTTACGAAAATGTTCACGGCTTGACCCGGCCCGCTCGTTTCCACTTGATCAAGCGTAACTGGCCATTCTTGGCTTTTAGGTTTAATTATGCTCATTGTTGCGGCATTCGCTAGCTTGAAACATGTTCTATATCGAGCATGAGCATATTATGCTATCACTTTGTTGAACCTAATATGTCCGCATTATTGCACAGTGCGCCTGACAAATGGTTGGTTAGAGCAGCAATTCATATGTAAGTTAATGGAGCAAGGTTGTTCCTGTGTTTGTATCCAAGACCGGACTGGACCGGCCAAGACCGGACCACACCGAGGACCGACTTGGTCCAAAACGCCGGACCGAGACCGGACCGAAATGGTACGGTCCGGTCCGGGTCGGTCTTCGGTCCGGTCCGGTCCTACACGGCGTAATCTTCGGGTTTTTGGTAAGCCCGGACCGGACCGAGACCGAAACTAACAAAAACCCCGGACCGAGGACCGGACCACGGTCCGGTCGGTCCGGTCGGTCCGGTCTCCGGTCCTATATGCTCACCCCTAAAGTTTGTAGCGTGTTAGTTGATGTATTTTTAGTCTTTGAATAGGATGACAATATTTATGTATGTATCATATTCAGTTACATACAAGTTTTGATCGTTTTTGGGAATAAACATGGAAACTTGATACTAAGAGCAAATCATACACGTCAAGCCTTTTGTACAATTTGGGTTGTAAGGTCATTGGATTTCAAACAAGAGGTCAAGGGGTTCAAACCTCACTAAGTGTGTACAATTTGGGGGTGACCAAACAGTCTCGGGATTACCCGTTGAGGCTGCGTAGTAAAAAAAGCTTACCTTCTCCGGATAACCTAAATAGGGAAAACCACACTCATATATGTGTTTTTTTTTTTGGAACGGCAATTTGTGGCTACATGACCCCTAGCCCAGAAGGCGTAGCGTCCAGCCCAGAAGGCAATGGCACCCTTCCCTTTACACACGCGGGAGGAAACCCCTATCGCCCTAGACAAGACTCGAACATGAGACCTTGTCTAGGAGGGTAAAACCTCCATACCATTGGACCAAATGCCCATTGGTCACTCATATATGTGTTTACCCATTTAATAACATAAAATTATATACAGCTATTCAAGCTAGTAATTTTAAAAATTAATAATGTAAATAACTTGCGTGTGGAAAGTTTGACAACTAGTTTTAGCTAAACATGGTTTTCGAAAACTTCATTTTCTTGTCAATTCAAGAATATTATTTTATTTTATGGGTTTGTTAGCTTGTCTTTGTCATTATAATCATCTTTATCACTTCATAGTGAATTGAGATGTTAGATGCTTTACGAATAAACACAAATATAGATTAGCACTAAATGACACAAATCAATTATCAATGCATATATTTTATTGCAAGTTGTCTATTATTAAAAATTGATTATAAAACTTGTTCACATTATATGACTAAATGGATAGACGACTTTTTAAGAGGTGTTTGTATGAAGTTATTTGAATAAGTTTATTGAACTTTTGAAAAGCCTATAAGCCCAAATTTTCGAACAACTCATAAACTCAAGTTGATTAGCTTTATATAAACCCTAAAATATAGGGTTATTAGATTTTGAAAAGTTTAATAAGCCTATAAGTCGGTCAAATAAGGTCAACAAACACCTCTTTAGTCGGTCAATTATTCTTATGTTCTTGTGCTTTTCAAGAAACCCAAGAGAAAACATCACTTCATGATTCTATGCTCTTGTGGTTTAACATTTTTGTTATGTTTCATTTCAACCTTCTAGTTATTTGCCCAAAAAGAAATCTTCGTTCGTTCGTAATTATCTTACGTAGTTAACTTTTGGATCTTGTACAAATTTTTTTGAAACTTCTATCTCTAATCCCTTTATAGACTTTTTGCAGTAGTTTTTGAGAATTCTGGTATTGTTAAATATTACTAGTAGTTGTTAAGAACTGCATATATTGATAGTGTTTTAGTTACAAATTTAAATTACTATGTATTTGATGTTTAGCTATTTATTTTCAAACTTTTGAATTATTCAATGAATGGAAGTTTCCTAACCGCAAGATACAATTTATGTAATGTTGGTAATCAAAATGTCAATAGTCTTTCAGTTTTATTTTATAGGTTTGTTAGCTTGTCTTTATAACTTCACAAAAATCATCAATCGAGCCGTTAGATTAGCAGTAAACGACACATGTGCTGCCTCATTAATTATCAAAGTATATAATATTTTATTGCTAATTGATCAATTTATTACTCCTCCGTCCGACCGTCCCAATAATTTTGATACCAATCTGTCACACCCCGTCAAGGCGGAAACACGAGGCGGGACAACCCAAAATGTAAAGAGGGACTGTTAATTTGAGACGGAGGGAGTAATAAAAATTAATTATTATTATATTATATTGTAGATATCAGATTCCTAGTAAACACATCTACTCACACTCATTGACTACCACCACTGATTCATTCACCTCCTTTTGTAACCAAACAACCTTTTCTTTTCACTTTGATAAACAGATTCATCATCATGTCTTCACCCAATCACGATCACCTTGCTCACTTGAAAATCCCCCTTGCAGATATACGATCCGCCACCAACAACTTTGATAAAAATTCTTCCTGGGGAAAAAATGCATTTGAAAAGAGATACAAGGGTCAGCTTTTGTGGTTGGGTGAGCTGATTGATATCCGTGCGCGAAGGTGGTTAAAAGAAAATTGGGATGATGAAAGAGAACAACATTTTTGGATGGAGATTTCAATGCTTTCTAGTCTCAAGCATAAAAATTTGGTTTCTCTTGTTGGGTTTTGTGATGAAAATGATGAGAAGGTCATCATTATCAGGAATGAGTTCAGGGGAAGTCTTAACAACCATCTAAGTGACCCGATGTTGTTGACATGGGTGCGAAGATTGAAGATATGTGTTGGCCTTGCGCATTCGTTGAGCTACATTCATTATGACGAGCCACGCGACTTTAGTGTAATACACCGGTCCATATGCAGTGGCGCAATTCTATTAAATGATGATTGGGAACCCAAGTTATATTTTTTTGATTTTTCCATTAAGATTGAAGCATCTCAAAGGCACCGTTCTTTTGATACTAATAAAGTTGAGTATGTGAATGGTTATGTAGACCCAACATATATTGAGACTCAAAGTGTCAACCACAAGTCGGATATGTATTCCTTTGGGATAGTACTGTTTGAACTACTGTGTGGTAGGAAATCAGTAAGTGAGGATCTAGATAATAAGTATTTGGGTCCAGTGGCCATTTTCCATTATAAAAAGAAAAAACTAGATGAAATAATTGATCCGGTTCTATGGAAACAAATGGATCCGCAATCATTCAATGTTTTCGCACAAATAGCGTATGATTGCTTGAATGAAGAAAGATCCCAACGCCCAGATATAGGTGAGGTTGTCACAAGACTTGAGGAAGCCATGAAACTTCAAATGCAACATCAAAATGCTGTAAGACTTTTTTTTTTCTCTTTAATCTTTCTTTTATGATATTCCTATTAATACAAATAAAAGTATTTACTTATTACTCTATTTATGATATTATAGGAGCACTCACTAGTTGCGGCCGAAGTTGAAGTTACATCATCCAACTATGACAAGGTAATTATTTACTTATTACTATTGTGACCTCCATATATATACACTTGGTGATGTTGTCTTGTTTGCTACATGTAGGGATCATTGACCTCCATACCTACACGTGTCGAGTCCCATGTCAGCAAAGAGACAAAGTCTTTCCTCAAAGATCTTTCTCACTTAAAACTCAGCTTTCAAGATATAAAATCAGCAACCAAAAATTTTGCTAAAGAAAATATTATCAGTGAATTTAGGTTTGGAAGAATTCGGAAAGGCCGTCTCTTACATTCTGACCAATTCATCGATATTATTGTAAAGAGGTTCTATTTAGAATATGTAAAAGATGAGAGCAAAAGGTTTTGGACGGAAGTTTCGATGCTTTCTAGTCTCAAACATAAGAATCTAGTGTCTCTTATTGGGTTTTATGAAAATGTGAACAATAAGATTATCATATACAAGAAGGAGGCCAAACAAAATCTCAAAACATATCTAAGTGATCAGACCCTCACATGGATGCAAAGGCTGAAGATATGCATCGGTGTTGCGAAGGCACTGAGTTACATCCATTATGATCCTGTACGAGATTTTAGTGTCATACATTGCAACATCAGGAGCTCGAAAATTTTACTTGATGATGAATGGGAACCCAAGTTGTCTGGTTTTGAACTTTCGTTGAAAAATACAGTAGCTCGGAGGCAACATCTTCTTCTTACTCGTGATATTGTTACGAATGTATACCTGGACCCAAAATATAAAACGACTGGTGGTGTGACCCACAAGTCAGATGTGTATTCATTGGGCGTTGTATTATTAGAAGTCTTGCGCGGAAGGAGTGCAGTAGATGATGAAGAGTTGGGAGAGGGGTTAATAAGTCAACTGGAAAAATCTCATTTGGATGATATGGTCGATCCGCATTTACGAAAACAGATGGACCCAGAATCATTCAGAATCTTCTCAGAGACAGCATATTACTGCTTACAGGAGGAACGGGCAAAGCGTCCATATATAGACCAGGTTGTCAAAAGACTTGATAAAGCGTTGGAACTTCAGTGGAAGCATGAAAATCCAGTAAGAAAATCAACTTGTTTATCAATTTTTTTGCAATATTTACTGTTCTATCTATCAACTTAATGTAATAATAACTGTTATATTATCAACTGATCAGGAACTTCCAAAGAATGCAGTTGAGGGTACATCATCTAATCACTTGAAGGTAATTAATTTTTTTATAGTTATAGTTTAAGGCTGGTCATCTTAATTAATAAACAAAAGAGTGAATTACATGAATGATACATATGGTTAGAGGCTTTTCACATTTGATCCTGTTATGAAGAAATTAGACAAGACGTTTCTGATGTATCATATTCATAACCCTGGCAGTCTAAAATGATAACGACCTTTAACAAGTTTGTTGAGTATGCGGGCAGATTTTATCCAGTAGTTAAATTTGTTGAGATGACCACTTCCATACCCCCTTCAGTCTCCTTCCAGCCACCAACCACTTACTGGCTACCACATGATCAACACCCAAAATCAGAAATCAAAACACCATCTGAGCCAACTACACCGTAGACCTAACACATAGTCACATTCACAAATCACAAGTCATTTTTAAGCCATTAATGGTATAAATTGAGGTTTAAGGAATCCATTAGCCGATGATATATTGGGGACTAAGAGTTTGTTTTCTTTCAGTGAGTGTTGTATTGAAATGTGCACATGTTCTATAGATTTCTTTCGGTTATAAAACCAATTTCTTTATAATTTCACTCCCATATCTTACTAGCATTTGTGCTGTTAATGTTGCAGTGGAAGAACTTGGAACACTTGAAGATTGGACTTAATGATATAGAGTTGGCTACTGAAAATTTTGCCGACACATATTGCATCGGGTCAGGCGGATATGGTATGGTATATAAGGCACAACTCGAACATTTTGATTGCGCTATATCATCGTCAATAGATGGGGAGAATAAATGTGATCTTTCCAAGAAACGAAGCACTGTAGCAATAAAACGAATCTTCAACACACAAGGAGAACAAGGATTCATTGCAGAAATCGAAACGCTGACTAGTTGTAAACATGAGAATATAATCTCCCTTCTTGGCTTTTGTGATGAAGGTCGTGATCACATGATCCTTGTCTATGAGCTTGCTTCTAAAGGAAGTCTGGAAGATTATATGGGAAACAGTGATAAAATGACTAATCTTACTTGGATGCAACGTTTGAAAATATGTCTTGATATTGCCCGTGGCTTGAATTACATTCACACCAACACGGATCAGGACAAACAAAAGATAATTCACCGTGATATCAAGAGCGCGAATATTCTACTGGGCGACAATTGGGAGGCCAAGATTGCTGATTTTGGACTCTCTAAATTCCACCCAGCAAATCAAGAGGCCAGCACTATCAATACCAATATGATTGCAGGTACAAATACATACTTGGATCCAGAATATCAGAAGTATGGAAGATTAAATAAAAAATCAGACATTTACTCTTTTGGAGTGGTGTTACTTGAGATCTTGACTGGGAGTTTGGCCTATGATCCTGTATACACCAAAGTGAATGAGAAGGGAATTGCACCCATTGCGCGAGATCATTTTGAAAATGGAACACTAATGGAAATTGTTGATCGCAAGATAAAGGAAGAAACCGATGAACGTGTCTTTTCTCTAAGTAAAGGATCCAATAAAGAGTCTTTGGACATATTCTCAGAAATTGCATTTCGATGTCTGGCAGAAACTCAAGCGCAGCGTCCAACAATAGAAGTTGTCATCAACGAACTTAAAAAAGCGTTATACTGCCAAGTAAGTCAATGCTTTCAAGATATATTTTTGAGTGATATGTAATATATATGTCAAAACTACATGCAGGATCCTAATTATTATTTTTGTCATATTGACGTTACCTTTGTTTGAGCTATTAACACAAATGATCTCTAGTTTTGATGTCCATTAAGTTACTCTATTAGATCCAAGAACTGAGCAAGTACAAAATTACATGAGCGTAAAAATTGACTTCACCTAATTCCCTTTTCCTCAATCCCATAAGCATCATCTTCTTCTCCACACCTTGCCAAACTGAGGGGCACTAAAATGCATTTTGGTTATTTTTTACTTATCAAATCGATTGTGTGATGATTCACAGGAGAACCATAAGGACAACCTCAAACTGTCACTTGAAGACATAATGTTGGCAACGCAAAGCTTCAGTCAAGACTATATCATTGGACATGGAAATTTTGGGAATGTATACAAAGGTCATACTCCTGGACATAACATCATTGCTGCAAAACGGTTGGATAGGAAGTCTTCTGAAGGAGAAGCTGAATTCATGACAGAGCTTAAGATCCTTATGGAGTATAAACATGATAATGTCATTGGTCTTTTAGGCTACTGTGATGAAGAGGATGAAAAGATAATTGTTTATGATTATGCATCCCGAGGAAGTCTTGATAAGTACTTGAGCGATGGTAGTCTTACGTGGGTGATGCGGCTTAAAATATGCATTGATATTGCAATCGGGTTGGAGTTTCTTCATGGAACTGTTTCAAGTCCAGAGATGGTAATACATAGGGACATTAGCAGCAGCAACATTCTGCTATTTGATGACTGGAAAGCAAAAATTACTGATTTTGGGCTTTCCTTAGTATGTCCAACAAATCAGGATGTAGGCTTTATCATCGACAATGTTACAGGCACAATCGGCTATCGTGACCCACTATACTTGAAAACAGGCTTCTTAACCAAAGAATCTGATATATTCTCACTGGGTGCGGTTTTATTTGACATATTGTGTGGGAAGCTATCGTCCGAAAAACTAGATGATGAGTATCTTTATTTACCCTTTTTGGCTAAACAACACTATCATTTAGGAAAACTTGATGAGTTGGTGTTTGAGGGTATAAAGGAACAAATTGAGCCACAGTCATTGATTACATTTGCAAGGATTGCCTATCAATGCATACATCACAGGAGAGAAAGACGGCCAACAGCTGATGAAGTGGTCATACAGCTTAAGAAAGCCTTGGAATTCCAGGTAAGTTTCTATATTTTGAAACTATAAGAAAGTAATTATACGAAACATGAGTTTATTAATTGATTAATGTATATACAGGAGGATTATGAGAAATGGGAGCCCAAATTGCCTAAAGACTATAAAGATATAATCCATATGTCAAAGTGTCCAGAAATCTATTCTACCAAAAAGAAAGAGGAACTTTACAACATTTTTTCTAAGGGAATCCTCCTTCAACAAGACAAAGTGGTAATCAGTTAATTTTCGCATCTCGTTTGTTTTGTGTTTCCTTTTTTCTAAGTATCTTTTCCTTTTTGAGGGATAATTCAATACCACACATGCATTTACACATCATAAAAATTGAGCCTGATTTATGTTTTGTTATATATCAGTTGTTGTCATTCAATGGTAATGGAGAAAGAAATGAAATGGTTTCAGCGACAATGTTTTCCTTCAAAAACAGTTGTCCACATGACTGGAAATCTCTTCCAGAATCAAGGTTATTCTCTTTATGATGTACTAATATAATAACTAAATATATAATTATAATCCAGTCGGATCAACTTAAGAACCCCTTTGACTATGTATTACACTTGCTAGTCGCAATGATTTCCTGCACTTACATATATAATATATATGAATTCCTTTGAATCCCGTGCACTAATCAAACAAAGCAATAGCCATTCATCTATCAACAATGAGTACTGATGTTGTACAAGACAATAAATTTTCATACTCACTACTTATAAACCTTCTAATCAAGTTGTCAAGGTATGCCCCTGCTGTGGGTCCTCTAGCATCTTGATAGTCTTTTCTATTAGAGTAAACTGCATAAATCGTCCTTGTGACTTGAAAAATATTGCATGTTTCGTCTTTACTTTTTCTAAACTTCAGAAACCGTCCCTGTGGGAAACCTTTGGGGCATGTTAGGTCCCTGCCTCAAAGTTAAATGACTACAGTACCCTCTGTCTTTCTTCCCTTCTAAACTCTTGTTCCAATAACTTGCAAAAATTTAAAGTACAAGTGTATGGGAATAAAGGCTATGACTGAGTTAGACTTGGATGTTTATAATATGTGCAGGTTTGGGACGGTGGTGGAGATGTTAGATATTTCTGACTTGAACATCGAAATCAAGACAAGAGCTCAATTTTTATCTCTAGATGTTGTCTATGGGGTCTATTTAGTCTTCAAATTTTCTGATTCAAGATACTTTTCAAGTAAACCTATGTATGTTAACCTAAAGTATAGAAAGGGACACGAAAGTCTGCATGCATATTTCGCAACATGGAGGGATGAGCAGTGGATGATGATTGAGTTGCACCGTTTCTCGAACCAGAACAAAGAAGTTGTTTTTGAGTTTCTACTTGAGAGCTTTTCGACGTACTATTGTGGAGATGCTGCAGTTTATGTTGAAGGCATTGAATTTCGAGCCATTGACAAAGTAAGTTTGAAAATATCCCTTGGTTCCATTATATATTCTTTTTTTAAGTTGTATATAGGGGATATGAATTCATGGTAACAAAAAAATGTTATCTAACATAATTGATAATTGTATACAGGTGAAACATGAAGATATCGGAAAATTGAAGGAAGTCCAACAAGTCTTGAAATCAGACTTTAATGTGGATCAAGTGCAACAATTGCCAACTAACTTTGAAGAAATATTCAAAATATGCAGAAACTATAGAGAGTCTCTTCTTGCTTTGCTCAATCATATTTAAAAAAAAAAACTCAAGTAAATATATATTTCCCCCCCCCCCCCCCCCCCCCCCCCCCCCCCCCCCCCCAAAAATCATACGCAAAGGCAGCTTTATCCAATACTCTAAGATGATCTCTTTACTTTAAAACCATCAGCTCTGTCCAGGTTTGCTTCTTTTCCTTTTTTGAACTAATTTTGTTACATCTTCCTTTAACAGCTAAACTTATTCTAATTGTACATTTGCTATGTTCTCATCTGTGCTTACCTAAAGGCGCTTCATGAAAAACTATATTTGATAATTCAAGGTTCAAATATTTACTGTTTTCGAGTAAAATATTAAAGATTTCGTGACTAGATGGTCGACAAAAGTTTCACGTGTTAGATTTAGTTCTCTTTAAAAGTACTTTGTTCTTGAGAAGTATTAATGTAATCATATAATATATTGTACATGCAGATTTCAAGTGGTGATTGAGCTTTTACCACAACAAGTATTTCATATCAATTGCACGGTTAGAAGTCAAATGTTGTCACCGGACACAGAATATGTGTGTTACCTTATGTTCAAGCTTTCAGAACAATGCCAGGGGCTTCGTTGTCCGGTGAAAGTACGAGATTTACTCCATCGAGAAAACAATGAGGCCGATTTTTTCTATTTTACTACCCCAAGCCCATCGAATATAAATGATATTACTCGGGTTCCAAAACAAAGGGAGGATGGATGGATGGAGATTCAACTGTGGAAATTTAACTCAGCTCAAGAATTCAAGGATGACTCTCTTTCTATGAAAATGAAATTTACAAGTCATGAAGGAATCATGTCTGGTCTCATTGTATGTGGTCTCGAGTTTCGACCAATGTAAAAGATCTTTTCCTGTACTTATTAAAACTTGTTTTTACTTTGAGTTTCGATCACCTGGAGATTATAATGTAATTATGCATGAAGGTCTATGTTCTCGTGCTGGGTGCACATTGAGGGATTTGTTCAAATCTACCTGTTTTTATCTATGTATGTTTATCGTGACAACTAAAATATATCTTCTCTCTTCATCCACCATTAATACACAAACATTTTATCTTCACCTTTAAATACGTACTTCCATTTATGAACCTAATAAGATAGAAACAAGAATGATTGAAAACCACGATTATGTTATTTATATTCAGCAACTGAAAATGTGTAATGCATAAACTGTCCTTTATGAAGCTTGAACAGCGACTTGCGCAGCTGTTAGCCTCGCTATAGGGACCCTGTCACAATAAAAAACAAAATGAGCCAGCATAAAGTAACACCATTACGACTTTCAAAATACGAAAAGATGGATACGCGCACACAAAACTTACTAAAAGGAGAGCAAGAGAATCTAGCGCAGCCCCATCAAAAAATGCAACAGAACAAGACTTAGGCTCTCCACCATGCTCTCCACATATCCCAACTTGTGTATATTCATCATTAGTACTTGGTACATACACAATACTAACCTTCGGTCACAGCTAAAAGTTAGCAATATCGATTCATTTAAAAAATGGGTCGTTTTGCTTTATACTTTACCTAATGGGTCAAATGCATAAACTTAGAAATTTTGGTTAAGAAAAAAACAAAACCTCCAAATTTCTTAAAAAAAGGCACTTTCGGTCTACCCAACCATTTCTCACTCATTTCTACCCGTTTTGACCCGTGTCACTCCCATGCTCCACCCTTCAAATTCACAACGCAATACAACAAGAAATATTGGGAACCTGTGCTCACCTTTACGTTAGGATTCGCTGCACGTCCCTTTTCTGTATCAAGAACCTACGAGAAATGCAATTCAATATTTGTGTCAATAATATTATCCAACGTATCTATGTGACTATGGAACTTCCTAGTATTCACTATAATAATACATAGACTAACATCAATCAACCTTATAGGTAAAGGTATGATATTCAGCACATTTGTGTAATGTGTAAACCATCCTCCTGAAGCTTAAAGAGTGACTTGCACAGCGATAAGAACCATGTAACAATAAAAAAATCTGCAAAACTAACACCATTAGGACATTCAGACACAAACAAGTATACTTACACGCAGATAAGCATACCTAAAAAGGAGAGAAAGATATGAAGAGACGTAATCTAGCCCAACCCCGTCAAAAAATGCAACAGAACAAGGCTCTCCACCGTGCTCACCACATATCCCCACCTGCGTATATTCATCATTAGTACTTGGTTCACTCAAAGTACTAACTATCAGTCACAGCTATGTATGACGTGGCTGCCTCGCCAGCCTAGTTATACCATGAAACAACGCGTCGTTACTAATAGATGTCATCATCGCCAACAAACACTCAACATCAATTATGAAAGGTTATCAGATCATCGGTAAACCAAACCCAATAAAACCACAAACCTCTTTTCTGTCTAAAAAACAGATCTCAACACATGCCTCTGTCAATCTTTGTTGCTCTCATCGTACGCCACGGACAGCGGCAACAAAAGAAGTTATAATCGCTCTCCGGTTTGTATTTTCACGGCGCTCATTTTGCAACCAATGGGCGTATCACCATCGTCACGCGACCGTCGTATCGTCGCACGTCATGGATAGCGGCAACGAAAAGAGCGGTGGCATCAAAGGAGCATAACCCGGAAGTATAAGCAAGCACGAACCATTAATCACCTCACACAAAAAAGAAACGATACGGATGGGGTCGGAGCCTGGTAAACCCGTTCCTGACCGGCTAGCATTATATTAGAATTAGAAATCTTTATTAAAGAGCAGAAGTGTCACTCAAAACACATTTAATGCATTACCGGGAGTGCCGGGTTAAGAGCATTTAATGCAGCCCGCCCGCCCGGTTCAACCAATTCATTAAATGTTGAACCGACCCATGCACGTAGGGGTTACGTGTTTACTAACCCAACATTTCTATATAATTTTCATGCCGAAGCAAGGCTCAGACTAACAAATTCGTCGTATTCAGGGAATCGAAACGGCTGCAGCCACGTGTATGACGTGGCTGCCTCACCAGTCTAGGTACACCATGAAAGAAAGTGGCATCAGTGATCGATGTCATCATCGCCAACAAATACCCGACAACATCAATTCTGAAAGCTTATTAGATCATCGGTAGACCGATTCCAAGAGAACCACACACCTCTTCTCTGTCAATCTTTCTCATTTAATGGAGACGCATTTAATGTAACCGGGTTGGATAGTCAACAATTAATAGAGTAATGGGGTCGAATGCGGGTTGAAAACATTAATTGTCACCCGACAATCCTGCATTTTGTATACTTATATAATTTTCATGCCGAAGCAAGGCTCAGACTAACAAATTCGTCGTATTCAGGGAACCGAAATGGCTGCAGCCACGTGTATGATGTAGCTGCCTCGCCAGTCTAGGTACACCATGAAAGAAAGTGCCATCAGTGATCGGTGTCATCATCGCCAACAAATACCCGACAACATCAATTCTGAAAGCTTATTAGATCATCGGTAAACCGATTCCAAGAGAACCACACACCTCTTCTCTTTCAATCATTCTCGCTGTCACCGCACACCATGGATAGCGACAGCGAAAGCTATTAGAATTGATATCTGGTATTTATTTTCACGGCGCTCATATTTTTAATTTCATGGCGCTGAAACATGAGCACAAAACATATGCAAGCCAAAAGGCGAAATCAGAAAAGTCCAGGGCTCGCTGATGAAAATAAAAAGATAAGATAACATGGATTACCATTGGCATCTGAGGTTACCCGGGTTGAAGAAAATCCATAGTAATCCCTATCGACCTTCGCTATATGAAAAACAGTTTGGATGCACAATGAGTAATGCTTTATTTTTTCTATTTTGAAGTGATTATGAAACATTGAAATGATAGTCGAAAAAGCTTGAAGTATATGACATACCACAGCCTTCCAATAACCCTTAAACTTTTACTGCTGCTGGTTTGCAACAGGCAAAAAAATCGCCCGAAATCCCACTGAAAGCCATCCAAACACTCGTTAAAGACGATCCAATTCCCTCTTTACAGCTGCTGTTTGACAGCAGCCCCGAACACCCATTAAAACACCCTAAACCCAATAATACTACACCGAAAGACTCCATAAAAACTATAATTTGTAGTAACCAAAAAAACACATACAATACTCACGTTGTGAAAAAGGAAAATTCAAATAATATATAGATTTTTGCTGAAAAAAGTTTGCTTTTAAAAAAATACCTATTTATACAGTTATGGGTTCAGTACAGTGTGTTTAGGAGATCTTATTCGGAAACCTTATGCTAACACCCCTTTTGAAAAAACATGAACATGTCACATCACGAATACGCGTAGCTTCTTGAAGCAAACCCAATACAGTTGTAGTCATATACCTGCCCCTATTTTAGCTCGCTGGCCAACCCATCTGACCCGCCATTCTGCCACTTCAAGTCAAATGTAACAAAATACCTTGGTTTCTCGATCTTTGCAAGATGCTTAGACATGATAGATGCCTGCAAATCACAACACAAAAGATTAATTTCATTGATATCTCAACAAAAGATAAATTTGGATCGTAAGGAACCCAATCCTCAGCAAACACGAACAGAGCCAAAAGGCCCAAAACATACAGCGGTTGATAAGCTCACGTATAACTAAACACAATGCGCAAAAATAGTTTTCTTATATGCTTCTACTATAACTAAACACAATAACCCAAAATGTAAGCCGTTTTCAGTAATGAGATAGGTCAATATTATCCGTTTTCAATGATGTGTAGGGGGTGTCTATGATTGCTTATTGTAACAGTTGACGATTCTCAAGACAATAAAAATGGGCATTTTAGAAGACGCTTTTCTCAAACCGATTATTTAAAACTATTGCTTCACAATCAAATAATCAACAATCTCAAACACACCTCAAACTGTATAAACGGATAAGCAATTTCTAAGAATGTTGGTACAAAATAGGTGTAGGGTTGAGAATAAGACTCAAATTATGTGTCGGGTCGAGATCCCGAATGATTTGAGTATATTTCCTGCACAATCAAATAAACCGTTAGCCTTACCGTGGGGGCGGACCCCACGGTTAGACTCCGGCGTGAAAGTAAGTAAACATGTAGAGAGAGAAAGTATGTGTATGTAGAGTGAGAAAATCGTACTGTTCATTGTGTCAGAAGGTCCCTTTTTATAGGCGAACGAAATATTAAGGTTTCCTAACATTTCGTTTGTTTAGTTAGTGGCCGGAGTGGGTCCCCTGTCGGGCAGGGTTCCGCAATAACCGTGCGTATGGACGCGAGTGTTTTCCGTAGACGGAAGCATCCTAAAGTTAGGTCCGCGTCCATGACTGCTAAGTTGGGCCCAGAAGCCCAAGTTATATTATGGCCCAAGCCCGGAGGCTTGGTATGCCTACTATACATCATCAAGTCCCCCCCAGTCTAGTATTATATTGCCTGCAGACCATGTCCTGCGTGCGGTGATCAATGCTAGACTCCGGTTTCATTAGTATGGTTTGCCGCTTTCCGTGATCACATGTCTTCTCCGCAAAGCTTCCTCATCAAGTTGGTGACGTTTAGGTGACGTGGACCGATGTCGTCTTTTTATTTTCTGACTGATGTGACGTATTTACAGCTGTTTTAACTGCTCCCTAGGCGAAACTCAATCGTTGATCATATGAGTTGATTACACGTGGCATCATCTGGCTGTGGGTAGGTATAAATATACCAAGGGTATAAATACCCCCTTGTGTTTTTACTGTTTCCTTTTCCACAACTCTACTTTCCACCATTGTTGATTTCTTCAAGCTTTTCATCTTTAGCATACGTCCGCACATCGTTTTCTTCCTTTTTAGGGTTTTTCAAAATTCAGGTTAGCATTTCCCCTCACTCGAACTTCCCAATGGCTAATTTTTCTGCTAAATATTCTATTATGACCCAAGAGATGGTAGATAGCTTTTGCGAAAGCTTCTATATTCCGGCTGAGGTTCATCCCACTGCTCCGGGGCGCGATAAAACTATTGCCCAGTTCCCAGCCGGTAAAGAAGGCGTATATACTAGGATTTTTGACGTTTGTGGTTATAGGATTCCATTACAAAGTTTTTTATGGCCGTCCTTAAATACTTCCGTGTGTATATTTCTCAATTATCGCCTTTTAGCGCGGCCCAGGTGTCCCATTTTGAAGTTCTGACACGTGTACTAGACCTTTCCCCCTCGGTGACCGTGTTTCGTGCTTTCTACACCCGTACATTTAGTGACGGGTTGTTTTCCTTTGCTAAACGTTCTACTTCGGCTCCGTCTTGTTTTCCAAAACCCCCGGATTCCATAAAAAATTAGGCGGACCACTTTTTCTGGGTTGACTCTTGCGTATTTCCCATTTCCGTCCCTTTATATACGGGAGGTGTCCTAGAAAAGGACCCGGCTCCCCATCTTACCTCTCGTCAAGAGCGAACTGTAAAACTTCTCGAAAGCCATAAGGCTCCTTTCTGCCGGTATCTAGAGTGCTTCTTATGCCTTGTGGGTTTGAGTCCGTACTATCCTTTTGACGACAATTCTTATCCGGCTTTCGAGCGTCTTGACGGAACGGGTGGGTGTTATTTCCTTTTAATAGTGGTACTTTTATATTATAAATCCTGACTACTTGATGTTTACTTTGCAGACATGGGTTTGTTGGATTTTATCAAGACTGCTGACCCTCGGAAGGTCCGGGCGGTGGAGGTTCAGAAAGGAGATGATCAGGTGACATTGCTGGAGAGTACTCGACATTGCTTCATGCCCTTGGTGATTCCTGCCGCTGGGGGCAGTGGTTCTGTTGCTGCCACGGGAATTCCTGCTCCGACTGAAGGAGGGCAGGAAAGTGCTGCTGAAGAGAATGCTTATTTGGAGTTGGGGGACCCGGATGAGGGTACGACCATGGCGAGGCAGGGTGATGAGGAGGTTGTTGCCGAGCAACCTAAAAAGGCTAAGAAGAAAAGACTGACGAAGCAGAGCGACACTCTTCCTGCTAAGAGGTTGAGGACAGATCATCCTTCCCTTGCTTCCGGTACCGGAGGTAAAACCCTTGCTGGTTTGGAGCAGATTATGCCGGCAGGTTCTCGTTTGTTGGCTCGGGAACAGTCTGCTACTCCCTCTGTTGCCCCTCCTCAAGAAAGTGAAGGTTTTGTGGATTTATCTGCCCAAGCAAGCCTCCAGATCCGTACTACTGTGGGGAGGTATGTATACGCATCTTTAAGTACTTGCTGAATTTCTGTACCTTTTTCTAATTGTTAATTTTTTGTTTATCCTTATAACTCTGGCACTTTGGGTCCTGCGGCAGATATTGCCGCTGCCACCACAACCTCTACCAAGGCCAAGTTCGCCGCGGATGTTAATCCGGATCTGGTTGGTCCTTCTCAGCTTGAGGAGTCGGAAGGGTCTGATGATTCTTTCTATGAGCTCGCTACTCTGGATCTTGCCGAGGCAAAGCGTTGGTATGTTCCTAGGTGGAACATTACTAATGACTCTTTGTTGGATGATGGCTTTTCTTGCCGCACCCTGGTTGACCGCGTAGCTCCCCCCACCTTATTCTTTCTCACCATTCCATGGACTGTGATCAATTGTACACGGAGTTTAATGTAGGTGCTGCATGATAGATATGTCTTGGGTCGGAGGTGAGATCCCGTGCAGAGCATGAGTTGGAGCTTAAGGAAAAACTCAATGCTAAGTATGCTGCACGTGGTAAGTTGTTGAAGGAGAAAGACTTGGAGATCCTCAGGTTGAAGTCTCAGTTGGCGGAAAAGGAGGCCGAAACCGCGGAGGTTGTCCGTCTCCATGACCAAGTTTCTTCCCTGTCCGGGGAGAAGTCTGCTTAAAACACAGCGAGGTTTCACTCTCAATGTTGTTATACTCAAAGACCATGACATCTCCCTGGTTAATTCCCGTGCCACTTATCTTGAGTCCGCTCTTAATGATGCCCAGTTGGCTTGCACCGAGGCCGGGACCAAGATTAATTCGTTGTCGTCAAAGCGTGACAGGCTTGCCTCTGAGGTATGTCCGCACCTTTTATTCCGCATGTGTGTGTATATATATATTATATATAATATATAATATATAATATATAATAATATATATATAATATAAATATATATATATATAATAAAATATATATCTAAAAAATGTTCTTGTTTTATGCAGGTTTCTTCTTTGCTTTCTGGTTTTTAAGGATTTCAAAAAGAGAATGGGAGTTCAGCGGAAGAGATGGCTCAGAGCTATAATACAATCGTGTGGCCCGAGCATGAAGGCACATGTGATGGATGTGTCTGGCCGTCTAGAGGGGGAATTGTATCCCACCTACTTGACTCTTTTGGCCGGAAAGAGATGGCTCCTGGCCCATGGAATACAACTTGCTCTCCTTAAGTGCTTGAAATCTTCAGAGTACCAGGGCATCCTTGGTCACGCTTTGGGCCGGGTCATTGATTTTGGCATGCAAGAGGGTTTAGAGGCCGGTCATGAGCATGGGGTTGCCGGGAGGAGTCTTTCCGCAGTTGATGCTTATAACCCGGAGGTTGCCAGTGCAGATCATGTTAACACGGTTAGAGCCCTTAAAGATGCACACTTTCCCTTGGTAAATTTGTTAAAATCTAAAAAGGATGTCGGGATGTATGAAGTTCTTGATTGCTTTCTTCTGGACGGACCCCTTGCTGATCTTCCGGAAGCTGCTTCCTTACAACCGTGCATTGAGCAGCTTTCTATTCCTATTCATCATGCTGGTGATAAAACGCCTGTCGAGGAGACCTCCCTATCTTTCGCATTGATGAATGTGCATGCTCGTGCTGAGGGGGCCAAGAAGCATGCCACGGCTCTTCGTCAACTGATGATGGAAATAGTTTCTGAGCCTTTGTCTTCCCAGACTTGGGTGGGTGAAGCTAGTATTTCCGCGGCTCCTCTCTCTGTTGAAGATTATGCTGAAGAAGACACAGATGAAACCTTGGGAAGTGTTGTTGCCGCCCCCCATCTTGAGCGTTGCTGCCTTTAGTGTTTTTTCCATGCCATGACCGCATGTGGTCTGCTGTTTGTATATTATACTTAGATCTTTTTTTTATATGCCGTGGCCGTATGTGGCTTATTTCTGTTTGCGGCTTTATGTAATATGAACATTTTCTTTTTTGCCGCGGCCGTGTGTTGGCCCTTTTGTTGCGGTGTTTAGCTTATCATGTTAAACATGTTTTTAGGTGGACTCTAGTGCGTCCGTTTTTGTTATAACAAGGATGTTTTTTACAGTGTTATAACATTGCTACCTTTTTGTCATTACTGTTATACGTTCGTAATTGATAGTCTTGCGAATATTTGTGGGTTATTCTCC
>BQNB010117903.1:0-21093 GCA_026074375.1 Tanacetum coccineum
ACGAAACTAAGATTAATTTGAAAAGTCGAGATAAGCTTTTGTGAGCTTAACAAACTATCTACACCGAAACTTGTTTCAAATTATATAAGCTCAAACTTAATGAATAAGCTTATAAGAAAAAAAATAGAAAAGAAGTGAAATAAGCACTCAAATATTCGAATAAGCAAACGCAACGAACAACAAGGATCTAGAACAAGCAATAATCATTAAAACTACTAAAGTAAATAATCGAATAAGCACATAAACACCAAAAAGTTGGATTTAACATATTAAGCTCACATAAATCCAAATAAGCAGTTTAGAGGCTATTCTTAACAGAAAATATGAACTTTTATTCAAACAAAAACGAGATACGCACAATCATAAGCTCATTTCAAACTTATTGTAGCTTATTATTTAAAAAGTGTTTTAAGAACAAATGAAAATAAATCGAATGAGCTGGGATAGCTTATAGGAGTCATTTTCTAATCCTTAAAGAACTTTTGAGAATGATAAGCAACGAAAATAAGCACGAATAAATAGCTTATGGGATAAGCTACACGAAAAGAAAAGGAAAACGAGAGATTAAGCACCAAATTTGCAAAACAAGATCTTAGATTAACTTCAAAACATCTTTAATACATTATCACATTAAACTTGCAAAATAAGCTAAGTACAATAAGCTGGAAAACTAAAATAAGCTAATACAAATATTAAATAAGCTAAAAATACTAAAACTAAACTAAGAAAAATAAAGAAAAAAAAACTCCTCCAAAATGAGGGGAGGCGAGTTCATATATATGGTGTGAGAAGGGTTGAAACTGTAAATTTTGCTTCCCAATCCGCCTTCAAACATTCGGACCAATCAGAGGCCAGGAAAAAGGAGGCGCGGATCAAGATCCGCCCGTTAGATTCGTGACACGTGTGATTCCTCATAGCCTCATTAATACGCTATCATTTCCACCAGATATTTTGTTATAACTGAATTGAAATTCAGTCACTTGCCCCGCCACGTGTAGGATTATGATTCACTCTTTCCTTTTGAGTGGAGCATCACGTGACCCGGATGGAATTATTTATCTTGCACATGTTGCTGACGTCATTCTCTACTTGTACATTTATATCAGTTTTATTTTTTATTGTTGGGCTTATGCTAGCTTGGGCTGGCCCGGCCCATTAAATGGGTTACGGGCTGGCCCAATAAAATCCGAGGGAACCGTTGGACTCGTTTTCTCGCACTCTTTCCCTTCTCGTGCTCGGTTTTATCTTTATTTTTGTCCTTTTCTTGATATCCGTACCTGCATATACACAAACACAAAAACAAACATATATTTGCAATTTTTTATTATGTTTTTGGTCATTTATGGTTATTTTTCAAGGTAAAAAGTATGTGTATTTAGACACATACCAATAATGTTTACAATGCATTAACAAATGTAAACTGACAATCATGTAGATTAACAACACGACAAATGCTAACAACGCATTAATATGAAATTCTAAGTTATGCATAATATAGTCACAATACATTTAGTTTTAATTGTAAAATGTCACATATATCTTAGCAACATTTAAAAATTTAAAAAATATATGACATGCTTTGAAAAGGCATTTGCTTTTTACTGTATCAGATAAGACTACTCAATGACAGCCTTATTTATCACTTAACATTTTACAGGATATCTGACATGATTAGACAACACATATATTTTTTAATGCAACTGATAAGACAACTCAATGACAATGTTGTTTATCACTTAAAATGTCACGCGATTTATGACACTAACTAACAAATCATCCACTTTTTCTGACATTGAATGATTAATCACTGCAAATATACTTTTTATTGCAACTGATAAGATAACTCAATGACAATGTTGTTATCACATAATATGTCACGCGATTTATGACAATAACTGATAAATCATCAACTTTTTCTGACATTGAATGACTAATCACTTCAATTGTTATATATAAATCGAGGAGTCTGATTCTCAAACAAATTATCAATCACACAAAGTATTAATTCAATTTTCTTATTTTCTACAATAGCTACGAACCCAAATGATGTAAGGTTAACTATCCTTATGGCACTTCAGGAAGCTCTCGACGAAGAGGCTTGTCTGGAAGAACAAATTTTAAGCTTAATGCATCGATTTGCTAATAGATTCACAAATCGTAGGCCAGAAATTAACAGGCTAATGATATTGGACGATCACCCACTTATCGAGTATGGTAGGTACGCCCTAGGGTGCATGACAGGGGCGGACATGAAAAAGGATGCATACTTGAAAAGCGTCAGGGATGAGTTGCTAAGGAGCATGGAAGAAAAGCGACAATTGATCGCGAACTACAGGGAAATGTAAAAGTTGTATTGCTTAACACCACTTTGCTAACCATGTATGTCGTTGTTTGTTGTTGCTTTCATGTTTTCCAATCTTCTAAATAAGGTTGGCCATGTACTCTTCTACGCATCTGGTGTTTCCTATATTGTAATGCTTTTAATGACTACCGTTAATTTTAAATTTTCAATTATGAGTTTTAAAAATACAAAAATATAGTTATACAATTGTACTGAAAAATTATTATTTTTTTGAAAATAACCCCAAGTGACACACTTTGCAACATCATATCTTATGCATATTAACACTATTTCTTACAAATATTGGTTCACTGTGTAGACCGCATCAAAGACAACACTAATGACCAAATAAACAAAATTTTAAACAACGTATCCATATGCTAAAACGTTCTCGAAAATTGCCGATGTCATTTTTTTCATAATAACAAACCCTAAAACTACACTAAAACATATTAGTATGTGCACACTTCCCAATGACAAAAAAATAAATAAAAAATAAAAAATAATCAGAATTTTTGCGCGATCAAAAAAAAAAATAACAAATCACTACAAAGGTTGCGCGATCAACCTACGTGGCATACTTTTTTTTTAATTTTTTTTATTAAAACCCTAGAATTATTGTGGTCGTGACATGTGTACATCGAGCTGATCACCACCAACTATGCGCGATCAACTAGGACAATATAGAAATGTCAGGCTCACGAGGCCTCTGCAACAAAATTCAATTCTCACAGGGTTGTTTTGGTAAAAAACGTTTACCATGAAAGTTTAGAAAAAGTTTGCAAAATATTTTAAAGCAATGTCCAGTCACATGATGTGCGACACGATTACACGTGTGGTGAATTTAAAAAAACTACAAATCAAGTCAGAATGTTTAGTCTCTTATATCGGCTACTATTACATCAAATGACTATGGAACGACGAACTCTGATAAAGAAAGAGTTATCACATTTATTGAATCTGATTCAGTTATCACCTAATGACCTAATCATTTGTCAAGACAGGGTTACACGCGGTTCATTTTGTTAGCAGCTCCATACCTAGAGGAGTATACGGGTTTAATTCGTAACTCAATTTATGAGGTTTTTTCAAACATCTTCAATGGATGTTTATACAAGAGGTTTATGGTAGGTTGTCATTATAAGTGTAGTTTATAACATTCGCTTAGCATTAGGTAGTATATATGGTCGCTATTATCATCATCTTTACGTCAGCGTCACATCATTATTCGACACACCATAAAACCCACCACCTTTTACTCTCGATGGTCACCACCAAATCAAAAATATAAAAATACTCACTTTATACAAGTACCCTGCAATATACCTCACACCCACACTCACAAACTAAAAAAACACTTCATTTGTCCTAATTTATTAGTCTACTTTTGACTTTTTGAAGTCTTTATTTTTTAACTATGACCATAAATATTTTTATTTGCGTTATATAATGCTTGATGGAAATTATACCAATGAAAATACATTTAAATCTCAATTCATTAATATATTTTTGCATCAAGTATGAAATAACAAAAAAAAATCAAGATCAAAGTTTAAAAAGAAAGACTTCAAAAGGTTAAAAGTAGAATAATAAATTGAGACAGAGAAGTTCGCTTCCTTATTTCAGAAGATGTGACTATTCGGCTCCCAGATGTTCGGATTACTGCTCTCGATAGGTTATGGTCTGATCATAACCCTATCCTTCTTCATATTGACAAAACTGATTTTGGTCCCACTCCGTTCAAATTGTATAACTCATGGCTTCTGAGAGATGGTTTTGATAACCTCATTAAAGAGGAATGGGAATTGCTTGATTCTAATCTCAAATGTCATGAAAAGTTTCGCCGCCTCAAGGATAAGATCAAACAATGGAGCAACAACACCAAGACGTTGGAAAGAAACAGAAAAACCGTGGCTCTTGAGGAAATTAATTCAATTGAGAAAAGGATTGAAGGAGGGACCGCGTATGCCTTCCGAGGCAATGAAACACCCGCCTCATACCTTCTTCAAGAAATTGAAAAGATCATAAGTTTGCTTCAATGATATTATCAAAAAAGCCTCATGTCAAATGGGAAATAGAAGATGGAAGAAAATTTCCAAATTCTTCATGGGCTCATCAAGCCAAAAAAGAGGCGGAATCTAGATGATCAATGGGAATAGGGTTGAAGGAATGGATCACGAACCCTTGTTTGATCAAGGATGCCTTCCTTCAATTCTATAAAAGGAAATTCCAAGCTCATAAGAGTCACAGGTTAATGTTCTCTAACCTTTCCTCATGTCTCATTCCCTAATTGCATGAACGAGAAAAAAAAAAAAAAAAAAAAAACCCCTCTTGAGAAGACAGGATTACACTTGAGGAAATTAAGGAGACCGTTTGGGATTGTGTAAGTAAGTAAAGCTCCGGGCCCAGATGGTTTAACTCATTTGCGTTTGTGAAGAAGAATTGGGGCACTATCAGAAGATCTATATGAATTTGTTACTTATCTTTGCTTCCTTTTTATGCCTAATGGTGCAAATTCATCGTTTTTCACCCTTATCCCAAAAGGTCAACAACCCTACCTTGAATCACTGACTTTCGCCCTATTTCGCTTATTGGGTATACCACAATAAATCGATTGCCAAGATTTTAGCGTAACCGTTTTATCAAAGTGATTGACAAGATTGTTAGCAGAACAGTCGGCGTTTATTGTTGGTCGTCAAATTCTTGATGGCCCTGTTATTCTAAGCGAAATCATTGAGTGGTATAAAAAACGAAAAAAGAAGCTCCTCATTTTTAAAGTGGACTTTGAAAAGGCTTTTGATTCCATAAGCTGGAATTACTTGATTCACATTCTCGACAGTTTTGGATTTGGTAATAAATGGTGCTCTTGGATTAAAGCTTGTCTCAATTCTTCGAGAGCTTCTATTTTTATTAATGGTAGCCCTACATTCTGATTTTCCATTAAGCGTGTCTTAGCAAGAGATCCTCTATCTCCTTTCCTTTTCATCTTGGTTATGGAAGGTCTCCATAATGCTTTTGAGGAAGCAGTGGGAAATGGTTTGATTACTGGTGTTAATATTAAGAATTCTACTATCAATGTTTCCCATCTTTTCTATGCAGATGATGTGATCATTACTACAGATTGGAATGCTAAAGACATGGATAATATCATTCGTGTTCTCCATGTTTTCTATCTAGCCTCGGGTCTCAAGATTAATATTCACAAGTCTAATATTTATGGTATTGGGGTAATAAAGAAGTTTAATATCAAGCAATGCTGGTTGATGACAAAGGTGATGTCCCTTTCAATTATCTTGGTCCTCCCATTGTTCCAATTAAGAAGTCTATGTGCTAGCAGGAAGACGCTTGATGATCGTTTTCATATGAGGCTTTCCTCTTTGAAAGCTAATCTTGCTGTTCGATTGGGGGTCGTCTGACTCTTATCAAGACTGTGTTTGGTAGTCTTGGTATCTACTAACTAATCGAATTTTCATTCAGAGCACCCGAATACGGTCCCTTCAAGACCTGGAAAGAATTCGGGCTAATTTTTTTTGGGGTGGTAATAAAGATAAAAACAAAATGGCTTGGGTCAAATGGCCAATTATTCTTAATTCTTTCGATAAAGGAGGGTTAAACATTAGCAGTCTTAAAGCTTTCAACCTTACTCTTCTTCAAAAATGGCGTTGGAGGTTGCTTTCTTCCCCAAACGCCCTTTGGGTTCAGGTCATCAAAGCTTATCATGGTCAAGAAGGAGGTTTCGAGTACACAATGAGTTTGTGAGCATCAAGGCTATTTGGGCTAACATTGTTTGGAACCTCCATTTTTCTTCACTCGAAAGGTATTATCTTATTAACACATATCGTTTTAAATCATGGGGGGGGGTTGGGTGGGTTGTGGCACTCGTATTCGATTTGGAAAGATATTTTGGGGTAGGCGAGACTCCCTTTTTTACAAGGTACATTCGGCAATATCATCTTGATCAAACAAAGATTGTCTTAAATCATTGACCGTATTACTAATGGGCAATGGTCTGGAATTGGACTTCAGGACCAATCGTTGGTGTTAGAAATCTGCCTATTTATGTTACAATGTTTAACTGAAATCGTCAACTAACTATTGAGTTAATGAAGATACTTGTAATTGGGTCTTGGTCTTAATGGTAACTTTTACCGTTAAGATGCTCGTATATAGGATTGACCAAAATATCCTTCCCACTCATGCTCAATACAACTACTTGGGATAAATCATCCCCCCGGAAGGTCAATGGGTTTATGTGAGGCTTTCCTTGGACGACTCCCCTCATATATTGAATCTCTCTTCGCGTGTATGGAATTCCGGCCATCTCTGTCCCTTCTTGCAATGCCAATGTTGAATCTGCTAATCATGTTTTCTTCGAATGCGACATTAGCTTACGAAATGTGGAAGCTCGTTTTTTTTTTTTTTTTTATACTTTTTTAGATGGTGTGATATTCCTCTTTTTCAAAGCTTCTCGTGGGATTCTTCAATATTGGATCATTCTTGCAAGCTTCTAAGAGAAAAAACACAGGGTCTATGTTATAACACGTTTTCCGGTTCTTGGTTGCATTGGAGATTCACCGAAAGATCGTCACGTTTAGCTCGCAACCGTTGAGGAAAAGTGATCTTAATCGATAATGATCGTATTCTCTTCATTTTCGTGTCACAATAGAGGGACCAATAAGTTATCTTGGAAGACTGGCTATGTATCCCCTTTTCGATCACAAAACGCTTAATGGCAATGGTTGAGAGCTGCTTTTGGCTTTTCCCTGAAGCTAGCGTTCAAGTTCGCTGGGTTGGCGTACCTGTACCCAAGGTTTTTTTCCGTTTGCATCTCGTACGGTTTTTGAAATGGTTCTTCTTTTTTTTTTTCATTCTCTTCGGACTTGTTTGGGGTTTTCATCAAAAATCCATCCCGAAGTGAAAAACCCGTGGCTCGCCCTCCGGATGGGGGGTTTTTCTTTTTCCGAAGTGAAAACACGTATCCATCGGCCTTCGTGTCAAAAGTGTTTTTTCATCCCATTTTGGATCCTCGCAGTTAAAGTCTCGGGATTTTACCATTTTTTGATGTTATGTATTTCTCTTTGTTGACTCTATTGTACTTTAAGTTTCTAGCGTCTTGCTAGTCTCTTTTTTTTATATATTCCATCTTTGCCGTTCAAAAAAAAAAAGACTAATAAATTGAGACAGAGAAGTATATAAAGATGGTGCAGACCATCACTATGGGATAAAAATGATGTTCTTGGCGCCTGTTGGTGATTGTGTTTTATGGTGGTTGGCGCGTGCAGGGGCGGAGCTATAGCTAGACAAGCAAGGGTGCTAGCCCCTTGAGATAGGCCTTTAGTGTATAATTTTTGGCATTTCATGTGTTAAAAAAATAAATTTCAGTTTGACCTTCCCACAACTTAAAGCCCAATAAGAAACTGTCTTATCCAAATCCCAATTAGTATATAATTAATACCAAAATTCGGCTCCAAGTATCTAGCTTCTTAAAAAAACCCAAATTAGAGTGCTAATGACGATATGTGCAAGCTCGGCTCCATAATATCTTGTTTTGACACTCTCACAAAAAACTTTTAAGCTCCGCCACTGGGTGCGTAGGGGATGGTGTGGAAGTGGTGCATCACCTCTCATAAAAAGTAGTCTTACATGACAAAGATTATAAAAGTTCATAAAGTAATGTTTATATGCACCAAGATTTGACTGAGTCAGCACATCAAAAACCGATTCCCTAATAATTTTGTGGAATAAAGTAAACATTGGTAAAATAAAAAGCATTTTTCCATTGTACAAATATTACATGCAGTATTTATTCTCTCTCTCAAATAAAAACACAACTTAAATGTCAACAAACCACATAACATCACAATCGTCCATCATACTCTTTCTTCCAACCACCATGAATCATAATAACTGAAAACACCCAGCCACCACCAGCCCATATCATAAAACATCAACCTAATCCTTACAACCCTAAGATTCAAACAACTCAAAATGAAGACAACTATCGTAGCCAATCGTCATCGGTGACCCTCCCGTTGCAACCTACCACATCACCTCTCTATCTCTCATTCTCACATAATCGGACTTTTTTCGTCGTATATTGTCTATATTTGGAATCTTCCAATCAGACATTTTTTCCGGCTAACTCCGACAACACCACAACAACTTTATTATCACTTACTACTGCCATTTACTTACCGTATAATACTCTACGTAACTAGATATGGTAATGGAGTTACCCTTGTTTACTATAGATATGATGTGTTTCAAATAATTCGCAACACCTACATACAAGGATACGTGTATCAACTCATATAGTTGGACACATTGCAACACATACACATGTTTATAATTGTTCATTATGCAACAGAAGGGTAAGAAATGTAAGCATCTCAATAGCCCTACTAGTTGATATGGTTGGAATGGAAATACAAATGGAGTTTGTTCATATTACTCCTACACTTATTCTAACTAACTTAACTAACTTGTGATACATGGCATGATGCAAGATACATAAAATCTTTCTAAAATCTTAATCGAATATATCCCTACAATATACAAGTAAGTTGTATCAACTTGCAATCTCCACTTGCAAGCTTATCCTTGTTCAAGCTTTACATATTTGCTTCTATAAATAGCCATTACATATCACTTGTAAAGAGACAACATTCTCTCTACACTTTATCTATAGCTTTGCATTCTAGCTCTCAAGCATGCTCATATATACCATTATGGTCTATAATGATCAATACTGACTTGATCGTCAGAGGGGGTTCCCCGGGCTCAGCCCGAGGACCTCTCTAACAATATTTCTTTGTCTTTTCAGCATTGTTACCAAAGACCCGAAGTCAAGGTCAATACAAGTCAAACGGCCATCTCAGCACCTTGACGATCATGCGGATTTTGGTAGCATCATTTGGCGCCATCCGTGGGACTGTACAGAAAAAACTAGCTACATGTTCTATCCACCATATCGGTAACATGATACTGATTTTCATCTTAAAACCTCTCTACTGAGGTGAGTAGGCATCAGCTTATTAATGATTGTGTTTCACCCGAATACGACGGCTATATATAAAAACATAATAAATCTTATGCAATGGAGTCTTAACTTAAAGCACCATGTTGTTATCATGTTGTAAGGCATAAAAAGCCTAATTTGGATACTCCTTGCTATTATCACTAAATACTTGCTTCGTATGCTACTATGTATTATCACGAACTTTCATCTTGAATCGGATTATCGAGGAGAGTTAAGAGTAAGCATATGCAGCTCCTATTCTGATATATTTACATCAAGGCTTGATGAAGAAAATCACAATCAATATTTTGGTTTCAATCATTTTTAAACCATGTTTTGGATATTAGTAGCATAAAAAAAAGTACTCTTGAAAGGCTCTATAGCAGGCCCTGGTCCTAAAAACTCGAGTCTTGACCCACAAGTCGACATTGGTAAGTGGTTTCGTGAAAAATGTGATATTATCTAGTGTTTCTCTTGATAATAATGAACAACTAAATATGTGAATTTATAATATATCGTATGAGTAAACAGAAAATAAAAAGGAAGGAACAGGGCATGTAAGCATGTTCTTACTTAATGATCTTTCTTTTATATACTTAATGCATCGAGCGACTTTGTGACTCAAAATGCACTTACTATCAGTAGTATGAGTACTGATAGTGCAAAGTAATAGTGAGTAGTAGGAGAACTTATGGTTCAAACAACGACCTGCATTATCTAAGTTAGATGCAACCTCAGTCATTCTTGCATATCAAAAGAGCAAGGTATGACCTCCAATTCTAATTTTTTATGTTTATGATATTTACTATTGTGTACAAACCTGTTTGAATAAAGTAGAAGAAATGTCACCTCATGTAGCATATTAGCAACACTAGATTTCCATGAACAAGATGTGGTCAAGCCAATCAACATTAAGGCATGCAGCACACTCTAAACAACATCTATGATCAGACTTGCTTTAAAAAGTATGTCGCATTGCCGCACTAAGCTACATATGCAACACATCCATCTAACTCATCTGAGTACAAGGAGGGGTGGATATGACAGTTATGATGCTTGTCATGACAATCGTGGTTCAACCATTGATTCCTAATAAGCATTATATGTTGGGATAATTACTTGAAAATGTATCATACTTGTCACTTTTTGTTATTGTGTGTATTGAACTTTTTTTCTGCTTATTGTATGTACTGAACTTTCAAATTTCGACCTTTTTGTGTATTTTGTCAATATTCTAGCCATGTAAAATGACCATTTTACCCTTCGAATTTTGAAAAAAGTAAGGGTAAAATGGTATTCAGACTTACCTTCGAAACCGCTAAGGCGATAAGAAGTTCGGTTCTCTATGCTCACCTTGTTTGAGTTAACTATTAGGAGCCTCGAGTTAGCGTATTATAGATCCTTGCAGAGAAACAAGTATAAAAAACCAACTAATTCCCATTCTAATTCAAATTTATCAACTGTGTAAAATGTGTTGGTAAGTACAAATGATGCAAGTAAAGGACCGGGACTACGTTCTAATAAAAGAATATTCTTGGAAAGTGAGGCACACTCGGATCCACCTAGAAACACAACCATCAATTACGCCACGGACTAGTGACCTACACCGTTACACATATGAGGTAAGTAAGTATGAGTATTTATCCATTCGATCTCC
The DNA here is from genome assembly GCA_026074375.1 of Tanacetum coccineum. NCBI lineage: Eukaryota > Viridiplantae > Streptophyta > Magnoliopsida > Asterales > Asteraceae > Tanacetum > Tanacetum coccineum. The sequence continues at coordinate 11,017 of BQNB010117903.1, forward strand.
GAACTGTCTAAGTTAAAAAGTTTAAACAAGAATACAGAGGAATCTAATTTTCTTTAAAATAAAATAAAATAAAGAAGAAAAAAATTTGAAATCAGATTTTACTTTTCACAAGTTTCACGAATAAAAAACATACAGTTGGTTTCAATGTGACCACAATGACTCTTTAATATATGAAAGGGAAAATATATCTTTATTTGACTTGCCATTGTGACGAGGTATCTTTTCTAAGCCATGTTATGCTACATTAACAGAAGTGCAGTATTGTTTAGTAGTTTAACCACCATATGCTCTTTCAAGCTTTTCGAGTCTAACTATGCTTTGAAGCTCATTCCAAGAGCATTCTCACTCACGTAAGCAAATATTAGTTCGTAAATACCAACTTGAAGTTCAGTTAATCATGATACACCTATACTATGGAGTGGCTCTACCAAGAGCAAAGCCAAATTCATAATATAAGACAACACGCATTCGTATCATTCACAAAAATACAGGTGCGATGGACGGGTAATTTTTGATCAAATTTACCAAGGCATGGAAAACAAAGAGACATGAGCTCAATAACCACCTAGTTATGTATGAAGGGTTACATATAAACTCCCTCCCCCAGAAACAATTTAGCAACAAGAGTGGCCTACCCACCATGATCCAAACTGCTTTACTTGTTCCTAATGAAGCACTCTCACAACATTATAAAGTAAGGAAAACAAGGCGGGCAAGTACGTAATGTATCTATATACAAGTACCTAACATGAACTATTATGGATCGTCTCACACATGGTTAAAAGAATGGAGCAAAGACAAGAGGTAACCTTTTTGCATCATTCCCTTATATATATGCTACTCACATAAGCCCATATGATTGAAAGCAAGATCACTACACAAACACAGCGAGGGATAGATCCTTATTCATTATCTAATGTTCATGATGCAACAAATTTCCACATTTACGGATTTATACTAACATATCTTGAGTTATGGCTTAAAGTCTATATATGTCAACACTAAAAGTACTCTTGTATTCTCTTATTGATTGTGTATCTAATGATCCATGAGAAACAAGTTGTGCATGTTGTTCACGTTTACACCGCATTCAACATAAATCACATAATCAAGCATGGATCTTACAAGAGACCCATTTATAATACTACTGCAACATGAAATGTTAGTTGTAAATACACGAAACCTAACGCGTAAAGTGGCATGTCTGCTAAAAAGACACGAAAATACTCGTGCATCAACATAACAACTGCTCCAAAGGCTTGAAATTCCATCACGCAAAGTGGAAAGCTTACTCAAAGATGTGAAACTTAATCAGAAAAATTTAACGGCATGACCGTTTCAATGACACTAATCGCGCCATTAAAGGGATTATATTATAGCCACAAATAGCTAAAGACGTACGTACATAACAAAGTGTCAAATTTTGGTAACGAGAGCATCCCACTATTTAAGGGGATAAGAAGCTACAAGTATCTAACTCAAAAGGTTTGATACATAGCTAAATGACAAGCTCGATCATGACATCGATCATCCCGTTAAAAAGATACAAGCTTTAAACCAATACACAAAGCTGGATATATAGCTAATTAGCGAGGTCAAATAAGAACATCGACCCGCCAAAATAGAATAACCTGTAAAAATCTAACACAAAAAACAATCACCACATAACACTAACGATGTATGAATCTAGACATCATCCCAGGCAATAAATTGTGAACACGCAATTTTTAATACATAATGGTGACAATCCAAAGAGATTGTCTCACAATAAAGCCATAAAAGGCAATAAAATTCACAAAAGCTTAAACATAACAATGAAAATGTTTAAAAACATATACAAAACTAGGACAAATCATAGTCCAACTACTATAATTCAAATATAGTTAGGCTAGTCTCAAAAACATCTGAGTAACTTATATATATATATATATATATATATATATATATATATATATATTACCATATTTACGTGGTTAATATTAAGACCATTGACTTTTATATAAATGCATGGTCTCGGGCGAGTGAGTGGTTACACCTATTATAGTTGGTTGTGTAAATGTTACATGATTAAAAGCCTATAAGCAAGAATATGTGTGTATATTACATGTACTTTTATCTTTAGTACACTAAACTCAATCACATTGTGTATCCAAACAATTATAGGAGTTCTTTTTTTGTTATCGCCGCATTATCTCTCAACACTTTAGTTTTTGTCTCCATGACAGCTTATGAAAAACTATTTAGGCTTCAAGAAACATGTATCGAGTACTAACACTTACATTGCTTGAATCCTTGTTAGGAACTTGTCTTAAACAATGTCTCACATGGAATCACCTTTATGGTTTTGGATGTTCTACTGGTTGGGTGGTATTTCCTTAAGTTTTCTCTAATAGATCCACATTAGTGAACTCTCATAGCTTCGACCCTCTTCCTGCCATAGGATATTACTTTTGTGACACAAGTTTCATATTTCTAAACACGTGGTCATGATCCTTAACTAAAGAGAATTGAATAAAAGTACTCACACTATTTCCAAATGGGTACAAGTTAAATATATACCCAATTATTACTAAAGTCTATGAATGTTACCTTTAAAAGTCGCATACATAGACTCGGGGGCTTAATGGAGTTACCCTTGTTTACTAGAGATATGATGTGTTTCAAATAATTGGAAACACCTACATACAGGGAAACGTGCATCAACTTATATAGTTGGAGACATTGCAACACATACAACATGTTTATAAGTGTTTATTATGCAACAGAAGGGTAAGAAATATAAGCATCTCAATGGACCTACTAGTTGATATGGTTGGAATGGAAATACAAACCACATAGTTGGAATGGAGTTTGTTCATATTACTCCTACACTTATTCTAACTAACTTAACCAACTTGTGATACATGACATGATGCAAGATACATAAAATCTTTGTAGAATCTTAATCGAATATATCCCTGCAATATACAAGCAAGTTGTATCAACTTGCAATCTCTACTTGCAAGCTTATCCTTGTTCAAGCTTTACATATTTGATTCTATAAATAGCTATTATATATCACTTGTAAGGAGACAACATTCTCTCTTAACACTTTATCTATAGCTTTGCATTCTAGCTCTCAAGCATGCTTATATATACCATTACGATCTATAATGGTCAATATTGACTTGATCGTCGGAGGGGGTTCCCTTGCACTCAGCCCGGGGACCTTTCGAATGATATTTCTTTGTATTTTCAGCTCTGTTACCGAAGACCCGAAGTCAAGGTAACACAAGTCAAACTGTCATCTCAGCACCTTGACGATCATGCGGATTTTGGTAGTATCATATGGCCACCATCGTGTGTTGATATTATGTTCATTTTCGCGTTTGGATTTTATGTGATTTTTTTGTTTGGATTTTGTGTATTTTTATTTGAACTGGACTTTAGATCTTTGTTAGGTCTAAGTATTTTTGCCTTTATACTTTACTATTTCGAATTGTGCAATTTATAAAAAAAGAAGAAGATGAATATGAGAAAAGAAGAAACGGTGATGAAAGATCGAGAAAGAGAAAAAAATATTAATAAATGCTGGTAAAAGGTTTGATCGGAATAATTATATAATTATTATGTACTAGTAATTAATATGTTTTATTTAGTCAAAGTTGGGTGTATTTAGAACATTCTTATATTATTTCTCTTATATGAATGATGTTGGGAAACAAAAAATAATGTGGGTCCAGTTTGCATGATAACACCACAAAATATTATACTATATAACATTTATCCAAGTTATACTTGAGCCGACACTGTTTTAAAGACGTTGAGTCCTGACATTTGGCTTAGATAGGAATGCCATTGGGTTCATTGTTAAACTGCGGCTTGATTCGAATTGTCTACAAGCCGAGAAGCCGAACAACTTGAGGGTTATAATAATTGGGTGTGTGTGGTGGGTAGGGTTGATTTGTTGCATGCATTACACGTGCCTTCCATTATCACTCTTACCTTTTAACAACTCCAACTTATTTTTTGGGTGTATAATTCCACTCTTTAAACACACGTACGCACACACACGCATGTTGTTTAATTGAGGTGTGTTAGATCGGAAGGAGTAGTGAGTGTTTAGTGTTTTGGTGTTTCAACAAGTGATAACGACATTTTATTGCCGCCTGATTCGTTGATGCATGGTATTTTGATCTCTTCTTTTATTATGTGAATTTGTGTATTTGTGTTTTTATTTGTTTAAGCTTTCTGATAAGTATGATATGAGTGTTGATTTTATGTGATTGGCTGCAAGTTGTTTCTTATTTGCATGTCTTGATTTTTCAATTTTCTTTTGATTTGCATGATGTTAGTAGATTTGTGCACAGCAATTGCTTATTTGCATGTCGTTTGCCTTAAAAATCAACATTACAAATTAATTGCTTAAGCTACAACAAGATTAACACAACACCTTTCTTTATTAGTTTCCCGTTATGCCTAGGTAATCTGCTAACACTATATGAGACTTAAACACATGTTTCAACGCAAATCCAAAACACATATTTTGTATATTTTTTAATACCGTGGCCAACCTGTGTATGTTGTAAATTTCATTTTGATTAATCTATGTTGTGATGCATAGGTCTTCTTGATTTCACATGGAAGAGATACGATCATGGTTTTACTGTTGAAGATACTCCAATAAACATGTTAATTTAGAGTGGAAATATATCACCAAGAACCTTCAAGAAAAGTCGAGAAATAACCCTTATGAATATTAACAGGGAAGATAACTGTTTTTATTTTTAAAAGATTAAGTTGCAAAAATGGTCCTTGTGGTTTGGCCAAATTGCAGATTTGGTCCGTCGAATTTCGAAATTACAAAAACAGTCCGTATTTTGAAGGTTTGGTTCCACTTTTGGTCCTTGGTCGAACTAAAATGACTAAAATACCCCTCTTAACGGACTATTTTTGTAAAAGAACAAAGGGGTATTTTAGTCATTTTAGTTTGATCAAGGACCAAAAGTGGAACCAAACCTTTAAAATATGGACTGTTTTTGCAATTTTTAAATTCGACGGACCAAATCTGCAATTTGGCCAAACCACAAGGACCATTTTTGCAATTTACTCTTTTTAAAATAAATACTCACAGGTACAAACAAGATATACATTTATATAGATGCCACGAAACACGATATGTTATCATATCATAAAGATAGAACTACTGATTACTAATATTAAGTGTTTTAGGTAGAAATGGAGTAAAAGGGCTCTTTAGAGGTTACATTTCTTGCAAAATTTATGTTGAAACCAAAGTCACATCCATTGGTAACATTTATGTTTTTATTTATAGAAGTATATCTGATATCTTTCTTTTTCAATACAAAATGCAATAGGATTCTTATGTGTTATTTTAGTTTTATAGGATTCGGCTCTGGAACAGCTCTTAGGACATAAGCCATGAGATTTAAAAGATTGTGTTTAGATTTTACGTGATTTGCAATTAAGTAAAAGAGCTAAGAATTTGGAAGCAATTAGAGAAGAATTGAAACAACATAAGGTATGCGTGAGCCTTTTTGTGATTAATCATTACATGATTCTTGTTGCTAAAGCTTCGAAATATGATGAAATTGTGTTTTTTATGACAGTTTAAATGTGTGTCCAAATTGTGCACTCCTATGGTGATCCCAACTTATTTATTTGACGACATAAAAAGGTAGTTCGTAATCTGGGATAAAGGGAAGTTGTTGGCTATGCACCCATGTCTATGATGGAGTGGACATTATCTTTTTTACAAAACAATTCAAGTGTCCCAACTAGTGTTGCAAAACAAAGACTTACAAGGTCAATTAATCATTTCATAGGCGCTAATGTCCCACCAACCTTTCTGTTGCTGATTAATCGGTCAAACAATAATTTAACCATGGTTAACGGCGGTCAAAGACGGTCAATGGTGGTCTAACTTGCTGAAAACCTGCAAATCTTGCTAGAAATACCCAAACTCGCCATAAACATGACATAATCACTTATGGTATTTGTTTATATCAATTATAAGTTGGGTTTTTTAGGATAGTCTTGCCGAAAATACACAAAACTCACCGAAAATACGCAAAACGTGCAGAAAATACCCAAAACGTGCTGAAAATGGCAATCCGAGTAATCACCGATTAATCCCACCTAGACCGATTACAAGCTACAAAGAGGTCGACCGCCCGACTACCGATTCACGATTTTTGCAACCTTGGTTCCAACGACGACGCACACTTAATCTTATAATTATTATGAGGTGGATGGTCATGTTTTATTTAATTTTTGGGTAAAGGGATTCCCCGTTAAAATATATTACATCAAAAAATGTTAAAATACAAAGGATGTAGGTAAGGTCCTACATCTCAGCCCGTTAGATGGTCATGTTTTAGAAGAAGTGAAAACAAGATTGAAACCTTAAGAGATGATCAGGGTGCTGAGATGTTTGTATTATATTGTGGCATATAATTGGAACTTATATTATGTCATATAATTGGAACTTGACTTGAGGTTTTGTAAAATAGTATAAGTCATATATTTGATTAAAGTGTCCCAAACGAGTTACTTTGAACACTATCCTACTCATCACGATGTTAGTTGCAGAGGCGGTCCCAGAACATTAAGTCGTCAGGTGTACATAAATTTGTTTAAGGGTAAGCATAAGGCGGTCTCGGGTGGTTTTTGGCTACCCAAAACAAAAGTTCAGCTTTAAGTTTTTGGTTTTTTTTCACTGGAGGGTAATATAGTTTGCAATCACTTTCACAAATGGTTACCGTATGAACTTAGACAAAGTTATTTAAAAGATAAATGTTTTTAAAGAGGTAAATACGATTATGATTGTATCATAGTCGTCTCATGGCTTCTTGTGGACTAAAGCGAAAATATGTAATTGGACATTTTTGACAATAATTTTTTGTTGTTAATATAAATAATTTAAGGGATTTGTCAATAACTAGTTATATCACAAATTTAGATATCCAAAAATTACGTTGACGATTTTATGTTAGACCTATTATTTTACTTAAGTTTTTCAATTCAGATATCTGAAATTTTGGATAAAAGTTTTTAATTCAGATATCTAAAATTTCGGATATCCGAAATTTCAGTTTTATGTAAAATCTGTCTTTTTTTACTTCTCTGTCATCTGATATACATAAATAAAATATATTCAACCAGTGCATTCCCCATAAAAACACGACCAACATAATTTACTAGTTAGATAAAGATAGCATATCGATCATCTTCACCATAGGATGCTTCCTCTTCCTCAATATCTGCAAGGCAATAGTCCTACTACATTATGAACCATACATACACCATTCCCTTAATTTCCTCAATATCTGCAAGGCAATAGTCCTACTGCATTATGACCCATACACACCATCCCCTTAATTAAATCACCAAATAGTTATATGTCATGCATAATCTTTCAATCCTTGTGAATTACCAAATTCGTTGAAGTTCATTAAATTTCGTCATTTCCATTATTAGCCTATCCAAATATTTCAAGGAACTATTTATTAACATATAAAAGTCATTAAAGAATACACGAAAGATAAAAACTACCGGCAAGATATAGCAAAACAAACCTCATATAACAAAAGAGTTGCTTGTAGGTTTACATTCTATCTAGGACTATGGATGATGATATATATTCTCTTGTGAAAAGATGTGTCTGGTTCCTCCTTCCTTTCATCAGCTATAAAAGGACCTATACACTTCACTTCTTACCACCCCACACATACACAGATAAAACTATAGTATGAAACGATCACTCGGCAATGATCTATTTAAGGGAAATAAAAAAATCGATAATGGCTCAAACAAGGTTTCATATAGGGGAGGCTCTTCCTCCCCTACCACCCAGATTTCTACCAAATGTCTGACTACCAAATTTAAATACCTGTGTGTTCTGCAAAAAAAAGAGTACTGAAGACAGATACATGAATGGGTAAATATTTTAACCAACTTTAACTTAATTAATTTGTATATTTAATGTACGTTTATTTTTATTGAATGTGATCAAATTTCAAATTTGTAGAGGTTTTGAAGCATTCTGTTCAGAGGAATGTCGTACAGCCGGAATGTGCAGTGACAAATAAGGTCTGAAAGTGCAGTGGAAGAAAATTGTACGTAGTCCCTTAATAAGTAATATAACAAAAATAAAACAAATCAATGCTCACTGCAGAAAGAGCTATCTGGTTATCCTAAACCCTTTTTACTTAAGTTTTTCAATTCAGATATCCAAAATTTTGGATAAAAGTTTTTAATTCGGATATTCGAAATCTTGAATATCTAAAATCTCGTATATTTGAAATTTCGGTTTTATGTAGACCCATTATGGAACAGTTTGGTTTTTTCGGTTTAAGTTTTCATATAGAACCTAAAACTGAACCAAAACATTCAGTTTTTAAAAATCAAAACCGTACCATTAGTTTTAGAATTGGTTTTATTTTCTTGGGGCGGTTTTTTGGTTCTGTTGCTCTCCCCTAGTTTTGATGGTAATTTTTTTTTGTTTAACATATTAGTGGATTAAGTAATATTTACGTGACACAAAATTTTGGACCAAGTTCATTTTGAAAAGAGCAGGAATTTTTACAAAAAATTACATTACGTGACCAACATCTATCGGGTTCCTGTGAACCCTCGGGAACCCCCTACCTGGTTAGTTGCAAAGCGCGGAACAAAACATTTGAAAAACGAAAAATACAAAACTAACTCAAAAACAACGCCGTCACAACGCGCAAGCACCGAACATCTCAGTTATTTTTTAATTTGTCAGGTTTATATAGAGTTCTGAATCAAATCAGGATTCGTTAGTTTTTGTCATAATTAATAAACCATGTGGTATGAGCCCAACTTTCTTTCTTTGGTAAGCCCATTGCACCGCCACAACCCACCTTCGATTATTAAACTGATTATAACTATATTCATTAGAGATGTGTGCTACTGTTCATGCTAACAAGTGTTCATCGTCCAGCCTAATTGTCTTAGCCTGACCCATATGCTGGCCAACTGACCTGGCCCAACTCCCTTCGTTCCAGTATTTTTTTTAGAGTTATCATATTTAAAACTACATAATAGACCTACAAATAGGCCTACTCAACTCATATTTTGACAAGTTTCAAACACTCATTCTCTCTCCTCATATTCACCAATCAAAATTTAAATTCCACCAATCATAGTTGTAGGTCTATTTTTAGGCACACCACTTAGGCTTAAAAATCATTTTTCATTTTTTTTATATCAGATTGATTCCATCAACCCCATTATTAGGTCGATCGTTCTAGAGCTATCGTCAAAATTCACCCGCCTAATAAATCTCATCAACCCTCACATACGCAATTTGCGTTGTGGGTTTTTACGAATGGTTTCAGTCTCATCTACAATTCACTCGGTCCAAAAAGTGTTATGATAATCGATCACCGTTGCCCCTGATTCTCCAATTTCCCCACGAACCTTACGGCGACTCTTCACTTTGGAAACCATGATACATCATCAGAAATTGTTAATTAAGGTGAACAATCACTTTTCAGTTTTAGGGCTTTTTTTAGATTAGGTATTCGAGATTTACATAAAAAAATTAGGGCCTTAGGTTGGCTTCCCTGTTTTTCAGGCTGTGTGACTACACGGAGTTGGAGACTCAGGATTTGATTGTTATTTGGTGTTATAAATAGACTCATTTGCGCTCAAGAACGCAGTCGTTTTGACCACCGGCCATTTCCTTATTGTTCAAAAATCAACACATTTGAATAAGAGGCATTAAGATTATTCAAACCGGAAAAAAGTCATGTGGTATGCGGACAGTGGAAGGATGGTAGAGAGCGAGAGTTACTCGCCTCTACAACCTCTACAAGCCGCACGACTATCGTTTCTTTCTTGGGTTATTTTTCTATAGTTACTGACTTCATAAATGCGAACCAATAACGGGCGAGAGATGGGCCATCACAGTTAGCCCATGAGGAGAAGAAATGAGCCGTGGTGAAAACGGCAGCGTTCTTGAGCACAAATGAGTATATTTATAATTATAATGCTATAGGGTGCGTTTTACTTGGGTGGGATGATGCGGAAAGTGGAAGGATGGTAGAG
>BQNB010117904.1:5207-21093 GCA_026074375.1 Tanacetum coccineum
TCGCCTTGATAAATCGCCTTGTACTGTGAAGATGATAAATCGCCTTGCAAAGAAAAGATGATAAATCGCCTTGCAAAGAAAAGATGATAAATCGCCTTGCAAAGAAAACTTGATAAATCGCCTTGCAAAGAAAACTTGATAAATCGCCTTGCAAAGAAACTTGATAACTCGCCTTGCAAAGAAACCTTGTTAATTCGCCTTCAACTGCAATTGCTAAATCGCAATCTACAAGTCCGAAACTCAAAATTTTCAAAACATAAAAAGACTCACTTTTGATCCTTTTTCCCAAAATTTCTTGTACAACTAGTATTACTAAGCCTATAGATACCTTAAAATGCAAACTTTATGGTTTTTAAGCCAAAAAATTTAAAATCAAGATTTGTACTTTATAAAGCTTTTCGAACACAAAAATGCACAAAAAATTGATGTTTTCTTTGATTAAAAGCTTTTACACCTATATCTAAGGATACTAGATCAGATTTACCTATGTAAATGATCTTTTAGTGTACAATATAGCTTTGAAAACAAGAAGAACAATGAAGAAAAAAGTATGATTTTTTTTAAAATGAGACAAGACAAACACAAATACTAAAAAAATCACTCCATGGCTCTTGATACCAATTGCAGAAACCTTATTTAATCAATAATACCAAAGAACAATGAAGAAATTATAAAGAGAGAAAGTGGTTGGGAGGATGCTTTTAGTGAGAGAAAGTAAACAAGAAATACACACTCGGATTATGAGAAAATGAAACAACCAACCAACACCCTCTCCATGTGTGGAGAGGGTATTTTGATAGGTGTAAAATACACATATCCGTTAACACCAGAAATGACCCTAAATGACCAAAAACACACTTAAAATGGCAAAGATATACTTGTTTTTGTGTTTTGTGTGTGCAGGTACGGATAATATAACACCCCGTGTTTTAGGACAATGTACGACGTTAATAAAGTCACTATTTATTTTTAGTATTGTACGCGTTTGTTATCAGATGTCCACAAAAACACTAGAAGCTACATTCCAAAAATTTCCGATGAATACAATAAACCACTAAAACGTATCTGTGAATTCTTTAATAATCGTTGTATATCATGAGGACAATTAGTGTTTTTTTTCTCCAGATTTGAATTGGACGATTTGAACTGATGATAGGTCCGATCTTTAGTCATATTGAGTTTGATTGCCTTCTCAAAACAAATGAACAAATTGTTCCTCGTTTTATTCTCAAGTTCTACAGTCAATATCGTATCAATTATGATTTGCAAGGTCAAATGTTTGTCGAGTTTATCATTCAAAATCAACTCTTTTCTTGTTCTCTCGAAGAATTTGGTCAAATCCTCGATGTTCCTTACAAAGGTGATTGTTCTTTCTCTGACAAGTGGTCACTTGACGACTTGCCATTTAGTGTTCCAATGGATGGTCCTTATCAAACCAATCCTCCTTCTGCCGATGACATAAAACTCCTCGTTCAAATCAAACGATAGGGTGTTGTCACTCGCATTCGTCATGAGCAAGAGATTGTTGTTGAGGATAATCAAATCTTGACTCGTGAAATCACCGATATTATGAAGACATGGGTCGACATAATTTGGGAAAACGTCTTTTATCTTGGGGGTAACCGGCGATCGATTCCTCCCCCTCATCGCGTGTAGGTGTCATATGCTCTGAAGAATTGCCACCATTTGAGGAAGAATGTGACCACAAAATACAATCTTGCTTTCTTCATTGCTAAACGAATGGAGTTCGTCACTAAACAAGCTCGGTTAATCCTACTTACTGGTCAGTTATATTAAACTACGTGCATAGTTATGACCCATATCATGTCCGAAAATCCTGAGTTGTCGAGTTAACTTTACGTCTTGCACGATCGTGTCATGTATCCTCTGGCTGCTTAACAAGAGAGAAAAGTACCTAAAAGATTATGGACATAAAGAGTACCGGTCTTCCACTTCTTCCTTAATCCGACTGATGTAATGCCAAAAACAGCACGAAGCGACGATTTATAACCGGGACTAAAAACAACTATAAGTTAGACAAAAAATAATAAATAAAAGGATAAATAACTTGCAAATAGTGCTTGTTTGAATTTTTAATACATTTGGCGGGTAGAAATGATTGGAAAACAGATGCAAAAACGGGGTATTAAACAGCGGTTAAACACCGACTTTCAACATCGACAACGGGTGTTCTTCGCGGATCAAGAGTGTGCCGAATAATCTCGCAAACAGGCCAGGGAACAGAAGTCATGGAAGGAAGGTTTGGGCGCGGAGACAGCATGGGCCAGGTTATTGTGTGAGAGTCGACTTTGAGGTGCAGACCGCTAGTAGAAGGAACACTAGTGAGGTCGTGCGTACTTATGTATCTTCAACTATGGGTATGTGGATGAGCACCTGGAGGCGGGGGCAGGTAATAGGGAGCGAGGGTCCGTGATGTCAGCGCTCAGCTCTGGGCTGACGACGCCATTCGTCTCTCCTGGGTATCGGCCAGCCCTATAAGAGACAGAGGGATTAGCATAGCTGGCCTCAGAATACAAGCTCTCAAACATTGAAGAGACAAATAAATAATAGTGATAAGATGTTAGGAGGTCGAGCACTTGAGCTCAGGGAGAGTAATGGACAACACACACACATACATATATGACACACAGGCAAGTGGCTACTCTTAGAGGCTATCTCTGCGGCAGTGTGTCGAGGCGGGTGACACTTGTCATGACCCTTTCGTCTTGCATTTTTCCCTAATAGGCACACTTAGATGAACAGAAGATCGACGCACTATAACAAGCCTGTAACACGTGATCCGCCGTTGGGTTGTATGAGCGATGGCGGTCGGCTCTATACATTTGGCAAGTCGCGCGAACATAGACTCCTGAAACAAGTACAATCATCAAGTGCGCAGCAGGAGCGACGAAGAATGCTGATAAAACGGTGGTTGTGATCTGTGTGCATGGTTGGTGCAATCTGGAGGTAATTCGGGCTTGGGGCAGCGTCGGTGTGTGGCTATAGCTTTATCGAGGGTGGGGGTAATATTACGCGACAGATCTGAGAGCAGTATTGGATAGCAACGAATCGAGACAGACCGATGCCTGCAGCTAATCTCCTCGGTCAATGCATGACAATGAGCTTTAGCTGAGGCGGCGACACACATCGTCGTGTTAACGGACTAGAGAACCAAATTTACATTTTTTCGCGACGACTACATTGAGGACATACGATCCGTGCAAGACAACAGCGGACCAGCGCGTCTGACTCGCCACACTCTGGGAGATGAGTTCGATTCATCATGGAGAGTGGGAGTCTAATCTCTGTCTGTCTTTCTTTCTCTCTCTTGCTTCTGAGGATGGAGGGGTAGGATTGTTCTGTGTGTTTCTGTATTTTCATCGTCGGTAACCTTATGTGCTGGTGGTCATTCTTTAGTGTGTAGGGTTGGGAACACACACATGGTCTGTGGAGGGGTGACGTGATGTTAGTAAGCGAGGTGATGTGAGGCGATGAGTACGGAGCAATGGTGACTGGGTTGAGTAGGATTAATCTTGAAATGTGGGATTGTCTGAGTAGTAGCGGTGCAGTTGGTTTTGTGCATACACACTATAGTAGAGTTAGAAAGTGATGACACGAGGAGTCTGGGTGATCATTAGTAGGTCGGATTACAGATTTTTCAGTTTTTTAGAGGGTACAATAATCTGTATGGTACATAGTTATAATTATGAGAGCATAACGGGTGTGGTAGACTGTGGCACTATAGGCGGTCATGATGATGGACATGGAGGGGGTAGCGTTTAGATTATGAGCGTGGCGTGAGCAGAGGGGCGATGGAAGTAGTTACAAGTGAAGGTTATAGTAGGTAGAGATAGGAGATAAAGATAGTTGTGTGGCAATATCGTGGCGTAGTTTGTAAAGGACATCAAAGATGTTGAGGATATGTGATGAAATGTGTCTGGTCTTCGTTCAAGGAGCAGTAGTTCATATATGTTAGGGAGATCTGGGTTCGTTATGGTGATATATCATGGGGTGGGGGATGCGAGAGTAGAGAGCATTTGATAGAACCAAGTGAAAGTGTGATATGAAACATTGATAAGGTTTTGGTTGGACAGTGCAGTGATGAGTGGTAGGATTGTGAGTGAGGTTGTGAGTATGTAGTTTTTTATGTTAGGGGGGTTGGGTGATGATCTGATTAGATAGTCACACATGTAAGGGGTATTGATTTGTGTTTAGGGATTTGAATGGGGGTGTTGGGTGTTGGTTGTTTGGGTTTGGGGGGTGGGGGGTGTTTATTTGTTGTTGATTGTGGTGTGTTTTGGGTGGAGAGTGTTTATGTGAGGTATTTGAGGTATTTAATAATGTTGGTAGTTAGTGCGGGCAGTTATGGAATTTGATAGTAGTATGACAGATATGTCAGTGTGTAAGAAGTGGGAAGTAGGGGAGTTGCGGTCTCGGTTTGGCAGATACTGAGGTTTTGGTGTGAGGTATAGGTGCAGAGATGGTGAGGCATATGGGAGGGGTGCAGTTGATATGGAGACACAGGGGTGGGGGGGGGGGGGGTGTGTTTGGTAGGTACAGGTAGAGAGCGTCATATTGTGAGTATTTGTGTGAGAGTGTAACACACACATGTAGTGATGAGATTTGATCGTGTGGGGAATGGGGGTAGCATTATGATGGTGAAGCTGGTGTGGCATAGTAGGTGGCGTTATTGTAGAGTGGGACGTAGGGTAGAATCTTTTAGATTGATGGGTTGGGTGAGTGTAGTGTAGAGATATGTGAGTGTAGGCTGGTGTTGAGTTATGTTTGAGAATGGAGAGTTATGACATGAGGAGAGTTGTATAAAACTAACGTGTGAATGGAGATATGACAGTGAGATGGTTTGTGTTGAGAAGTTAGGGACACGCATAGTCTATTGAGGTGAGAGGTGGGGTGAGTGGTGGAGTTGGAGATGAGATGGGGAGATAGTGTTTGAGTGTGAGTGTGGTAGATGGTGACAGTAGGGCAGGGTCTACAGTGTGGTTTAGTACGGTAGAGACAAGTGTGACTTTCAGGGCGGATAGGAGTGTGATGTTGATGGATTGGATGTGACACACGGGAGGAGTGTTGTTCGGCGTAGTTACGCTGTGTGAAAGGATGTAATTGTGTGGTGATAGAGATGAGATGGTGGGTGGTGGGTTGGGGGGGGAGAGAGAGGGGGGAGGGAGGGGTGAGTACATCAAGGCTACGGGCAGTGACGATTGACAGATGTCGGTGGTGTGGGAGTAGGCAGTGTGAGGCGGTGGTCGATGAAGGTTGGTGACGAGATGGTGTCTATAGGAATTTTATGAGATATATGACAGAGTGTGGTGGGTGTAGTAGATGAGTGTGTGGTGGAGGATATGAGTTGGGAGAGTTGAGTTGTGTTCTATTACTGAGTGGGGAAGCTGGCAGATAGGCGGCATGGTATGAGGATATTGTTGAGGGAGACATGGAGCAGGTAGGACGTGGTGGGAGATACTGGGAAGGGGGGGCGGGTGTAGGGTGTGTGACGGGTTTTAGAGTGGGGGGGGTCTTGGTGTGTTGATCAGAGTGTTGGGGAGGTGGGGTGTTGGGGGGGGGGGGGGGGGGGGAGGGGCGAGGGGGGTGGGGGGGGGGGGTGAGGTGGGAGAGGGAGGGGGGTGGGGGGTTGGGGGTTAGTTTATAGATAGAGGGGGGGGGGTGTGGGGGGGGGGGGGGGGGGGGGTGTTGGGGGGTGGGGGGGGTGGGTGGGTGGGGGGGGGGTGGGGGGGGTGTGATGAGTGGTGGGGTGATGTGGGGAGGGAGCGAAGGAACGGGAGAGTAGGGTGGATTGGAAGGGAGAGGGATGAGTTTGGTGTGTGGTAGTGGGAGGATATTGGATATGTATGATAGGGTGGGGGGGATTGGATGAGGATTGACTTGGTGAGTCATTGTTCTGGGGTACTGAGGTTTTGGTGGATTGATGTATGGGTGTGGGACATATATGATTGGTGATCTGGTTATGGTATGGCGGGAGTGAGGAGGGGTTGGTGTGCGACTTTATATTGAGAACATGGTTAGTGTGGATCTTGATATATTGTGTTTTAGGATTATTAGTGTAGTGGATAGATATGTGGGTGCGAGTTTATTATGGGGGTGGGAGGTGCACACGACTAGAGATGAGTACAGAGTGCTTATCGAATTTTTCCAGGCTTATACGTTTAAGCTTTTTCATAAATAGTATTTTTCTTGTGTTCTTTATTAGATAAGCAGTTTTCAGTATTTTTCTTAAATTTTTAATTCCTAGTTTTGTATTTTTAATCATTTATTTTTTGTTAAAAACTTTAAAAAATCATAAAAAATAGAAAAATAATCAAAAAAATAATTTTCTTTTTCTGAAAATTTTATTTTATCATAATTTAGGTTTAGAAATTAAATTTGCGTTCGTAGGTCTTAATTTTAGCATACTTGCTTATTTGTTGCGTTTTCTTATATTCCCGTTTACGTTTTCATGCTTTATTTCTTAAGTACTTTAAATGTTGTTTACTTGTTTTTACATGTTTTATTCGCTTTCATTAGTAGAATTAGAAACCAAATCAAAAACTTTTAAACCATTCAAATCGCGCGATCACGGACTTAACCGATTTTCAATTCACACTTCGTCGAGGGAAAACGACCCGGGAGGTTTTTGAGACTACTTTGGTTAAAAGTTTGTTTCTAGAATCCGACGGAAAATACTTACTATACTATAATTGACTAATCCTTATACTATATATTACGTATACGTATTCGGAGACGGATCAATTTTTGGCGCCGTTGCCGGGGAGGTGTGTTACGATTATCGTGTTTCGTTCGAAGATTAGTGTTTTGAAGACCCTTCTCGTGAAGTTATCGTTTTTCATTTGTGAATATTTTCTTAATAAAACCATAAAAATACAAAAATATTTTACACTTCTATTTTCTTTTATTTTAATATTAAAAATAACTGTTTGTTAATCATTGTTACGGCTCACTTTTAGATTACGTGCTATAAGGAAATTTTAAGGCGGGTTTGATCCTAAGAACATCACCCAAAAGGAGAAGGGTTATTCTAAATAGCTCCTCGCGCTTACCAGCTCCTCCGCTTTCTTGTACGTATTTTTAGAGAGCTACCGTGCACGTTTAACTTTCGGTTACCAAAAATATTTTTCTTTACAGACCCTGAAGCATAAAAACCCAAAAATATTCTTCGTAACCTCAAATCCGTTTAATTCTTTCTTCTTATCCCTATATTGTTTAATTCTAATGACGATCATAATTAACGACATAGTTGCTAGGGTGGGGAGTTCCTTTTAGACGGTTCGGATTTTGTGACATGTAATTGCGAAAGTGTGGAATTATGCGTTATGGAGGAATTTGTTTTTAATTGTAAGTATGATTACAATCCGAATTCTCTCAATTTTTTTGACTACCCTCCACAACCCCAGTACGAGACGAATATTTGTGAGTTATGTGGAAATGATGCTCATTTTGGTTACGATTGTTCACCTCAAGTTCCGTTTGTTTACAATCAGAACCCGTGTTTCGATCAAAACTTCGATAATAATTTTCCACAAACTTCACCGGATTTTTCACAACAAAATCTTGTTTGTGAAAACTGCGGGGGTCCTCATGCGACTTTTCAGTGTCAACCGATGAACCAAAAATTTGATTATTCTAATTCTTTCGGTTTTGACCAAATTCAACCCCCGTAGTAGTTTGACAATCATCAGCCTCAGGAAATTCCAGAAAACATTCCTTTTATTGAAAGTAAAGAATGGATTGAAACAAAGAACGAGCTTTATAAAATGATTAAAGCTTATATGGAAAGGATGAATCAACAACGTGAGCAGGAGGCTTTACTTGCAGCTCAAAGAGAGCAAGAATTACGTGAACAAGAGCATGCAGCTCAGAGAGAGCAAGAATTACTTGCCCAAAAGCAAGCAGCTCAAGAAAAGGAAGAACCACCACAGAACTCCGTCTTTCGTCAACCTATTGAAGAAATGTATGGCACAAAAGCAAGTGCGGAGCAAAAGAAAAAACTAGAAGATAAGATGCTAGAATTGCTTGAAGATTGTCGACAAAAAGAGCTTTATTGTATGCATAATGATGTTGAAGATCTAATTGAAAGTGCTCTTAATTCTAAACTTCTCTTGATTAATTTGAAATCTCAACGTCTCGGTAAGGAAAAGAAGGAAGTTAAGAATATCGCCGAGCCAGCTGCTAAACGTCAAACTCGTATTACATCGTATTTGCAGAATTTTAAAGTTATTCACAAGGAGAGCACTATTCCTTTAAATAAAACACCTCAAATTTCTCTGGTTATTGCAATCACACACGACTTACCAACCGAAGAACCTGAGTACTCTCTAAGTATGGAGGATAAGCATCTTGACACTATTCTGGAAACGGAATCAGACGAAGTAATAAAGTCTAGTGTTGAGAACCTTGTCTTAATCCCAAGTGAGTCCGAGGATTTTTTTGATAATGAAAGTGAGTGTGATGTGCCCGTTTATGATGAATCTTCTCTAATTTTTACGACTTTCTCAAATCCTCTCTTTGATTCTAACGACGATTTCACCTTTAGTGATGACGAGTCACTTTCTAATGAGGACGTTCGTAAAGGAACATTTCATAAATTTTATTCGAACCCTTCTTTGTTGATAAGAAATTAATTTCTACTAAGATAGATCCTCTATTATTCAATGCCGAGTCTATTCTTATCGATATCATTTGCTTAATCGAGATACTTTGATTGATTCTTCTCCTAAAGTTTGCTTATCTTCTCGAGAGTTCTCAGGTGAACTCGCTCATATCGATCCAATTCCATCGGGAATTGAGGAAGCCGACTTTGATCTAGAGAAAGAAATCCGTCTTATTAAGAATTTGTCGTATGATAATTCATCTCCACGACCGCCGGAGAACTTAATGCAGAAATTTCTAATACTACAATCGAGTCTTCCTCCACATTTCCTATCCCCGTTGAGGATAGTGACTCTCTTATGGATGAGATCGACTTATTTCTTGCTACGGATGACTCGATGCCATCGGGCATTGAGAATGACGACTATGACTCGGAAGGGGATATTCGTTCTCAAGAATTATTGCTTAGCAATGATTCCCTTCCCCTTCCCGAAAATGAGTCATCTAACCTTGATCATTTTAATGATCCGTCATCTCCTCGTCCTCCTCCGGAACCACCGGATGTTGAGATTTGCTTAAATTTTAAGCCCGATGCGGGTATTTTTTGACCAAAATGGTGAAGGGTATTTTATGATCATTATTCTTCTTTATTGCCTTTACTTTTGCCTACCCCTCCCACCTTGATTTCGGTTCAGACCTTCACTCCTACTCATGATTCCCTCGGATTCTGAGATAAATTTTTCGATTTAGGGTATTCATTGAAGTCCAATCCGTGAGACTTTTATCACGGGATGAAATTTCTATCTTATTCACTTGTGATTCCTCTTTTTGATCTTTGCTTCCATTTTCGTCCACAATAACGAGGACAAAGTTTTCAATCTCTGGTTTTCTCGATTCTCTTTCTTATATCACGGACAAAAATCACTTCTGATTTTTCTGATAACCCGATGATGATGTATGGAGGGTACATCCCTCTCTTGGATATCCCGTATCTCCATTTCTATCCCCTTTGACCAAGCTTAAGTATAGGGGATCGAGTCAAGCTTAAGACTCAGTGAACAAAAATAAGCGCTTCGTGGGAGGCACCCTATGCTTATCCTTTTTCTTTCTTATTTCTATTGTGATGTGAGGAGGCTGTACTCTTCCGATTCTTGTTGTTTGTGCTTGTGATTGTTTGTAGGATTGACCCAAAATTTTTTGAAGACTCTCGTGTTCCGATGTTTTTGTCCGGTCCACCGATGCTTCCTAGCCTTTGCTTGCCATTAGTTTGGGGAAATCCGATATCCTAGATTATTATCGACTAACATCTATCTTTTAGCATACTTCATAAATGGCTTAAGATTTTTGTGATACCTTTTCCATGCTCGGATTATGCATTCGACTTTTTGAGTTCTAGTATGGGGTTATAAGCCTTAGACTAGGAAATATTGAGGACAATGTTTAGTTTTAGTATGGGGTGGTATATCTTCGATATGATCTTACCTACCTTTTGCTCGTTGTTCTCACGTACCCCGTTTTCCCGCAAAAATTGTATATTTGAAAAGTAAATATAATTAAAAAAAATAGATATTGATAGTTGAAAAGAAATATAGTTGATAAACTAATAAGTGTATTTGACTCGAATGTAAGCTTTCGTTGTGAGAACAAAAGTAATATTTTGACCCGACCGGTTTTTTATATCTTAGCTTTCTCTTAACGTAAATGAACTTGAAATTGCTAATCTTTTATACAAGGAGCTATAAAAAGCAAGTCTAACTTGAAAAGTTCAAGATTTTGCATGTTCCCATAATTGATTTTTAAATATGCAAAGATCGATTTATTAGGCTAAGCATTCACTAATTTCTTTACTAGGAATTTTAAATTGTGAAGAACAAGAGATGATAGAGTAGAATATAAGTTTTGATGCTAAACGTGGAATAGTTGGATTTCTTTAAGGCTCATAAGTGTTAATTGTGGCTTTTTCTCCCATTAGCTTGTTTCACCTTATATATAATTGTTTAATAAATAGGAGTTGTTTCGGTTTTTTTGGTTAATAATTAGTTCATAGAAGTTTTCTTTAGTTCCTTTGTGATTAAGAAAGAGTATACATCAGGATACTTAATTTGGCATACTATATGTATCACATAATAAATATTTTGCTTATCCCTTAAAGAGCCTTAAGGTATATAGGGTAAGTAGAATTTAATAAGTGAAATTATAGCCTTATTCATTCCTTAAAGAGCCTTAGGGTATATGGTGAAAGTAAGATCGGTCCATTTATGTCTTAAAGAGCCTAAGGGTATATGACATGAATGGTACCTTACTTAAGTAACCTAATAAAAGCCAAATTTTGGTCGCCTAGATGTAGACTTAATCTTGATGGCATTGTTTTCTTTTGAAAAGGACTAGGAACTATTTATTGCGTCTTTACCGTTACGCTTTATTTTTGGAATTAATAAGTATCGAAATAAAAGTCTTAAAGATCATTCGGGTATATGACTTAAATAAAATCTTGAGATACAAAAATTAGGAATAAGGGAGGAAAAATAAGTACACAATTAGCTTTTATAAGTAGTGTTAGCATCATTACTTGTAATTTATAATGATCTTGTTTTTAAGCTTGGCTTGGAGAAGTGAAAACCGAGGATGATGAATTTATCCATTAGGACACTTTTATACTTTTTGTTCCGTGATCCTAAAAGTTATCAATAAATAATGAAAGCAATACATTATGTCACACATGAATACGTTGTAAGTTGTAAATTATAAAAATCATAAAAAATGAAAAAATCTTTGAAAAATGTGAAAGCGAGGTGTTTTATAACTTGTGACTTCTAAACTCTCCCCATAAATTACTATACTACTTCTTAAAACGTGTCGCAAAATATTGAATTGGATACGTTATATCAAATATTGAATTGGATACGTTAACAAAATATGTGGTTAAACGTGTCGCAAACAATCCGATATGGCCTGAGTTCTATTTGTTGGTTTACTTTTTTTTCTTCTATATTTATTTGTTTGTTGTACCTTTCATAAAGCTATTAAATGTTGAGAAGCCCAATCATTTTGTCAGTTTTAGTTTAGACAAAATTAGAGATTATTGATGTTGATAAATAAACTCTTTCGGAATGATGAAACGATGTATCCGGTTGTACTAACATGAAATGTATTCAACGTTTGGACTGGTATTCAGACTTTTTATGGGAGTGTTTGGTTCACTATTTTTTTTGTGTAGCGGCTTCTTTACGATCATTATTGATGAATTTCATTTGTTTCTTTATTTTAAACTCATTATGTTATGGGGTGTTTGTTTCGGCTTACGGTTTATTTGATTTTTGGCTTATGTTTCACAAGCTCACTGTTTGTGGTTTATTTTGTAACTTTTCAGCTTACATAAGTTTATTATGTCATGATAAACTTATATAAGCCGAAAAGTTTCAATATAAGCCACAAAAAGAAAGCTTATGAAACATAAGCCCAAAACCAAATAAGCTATAAGCCGTCTATATAAACGCCAAAACAAACACCCCCTTATTTAGTAAAAAGGCTTGTTGCCATGTCGTAATTTTTTTTGTTAAGGGCAGGGGTGTTCAAACGGCCGGGTTAATCGGTTTTGGCCCTGACAAAATCTGAATTGGCAAAATAGACAAACCACTAAGACATTTGGGAAAGAAATTGTTGATATCGCAAAACTTAAACAACTTCTTTTTCTTTTTAACAATTTTGTAAATTAACATATCAACCATTCCTTAAATTATTGATATTACAATGTGTTTTTGTGTGTATTAAAGGTTTTAAAACTTAATCTTAACAATGCCGATTGGAAGAACTTTCGTCCTGAATTTGTAAACGTCGCAGCTGATTGGGATGGTATATTTGAGTCATGGATGAAAGAGGAATGGGTGAGGCGATCAAAGGTGGGAGCTGAGAATAGAAAAAGGGTTCCCGGAGATGTTGAAGGTACGAGCTCCTACGTTAGACATACAGGTGGGTCCAAAAGCTTTCGAGCACATACTCAACAATGGGTAAGCGCTTTATCTTATTACTTTTTGGATGGGTAATGAGTAAGCTATAGTAATACTTTTTGGATGAGTTATTAGGAGTTGAATAATTCTTTAAAACTATTTGGTTACCAATTATGTTATATGAAAAAGAAAAACAGAAAATAATGTGCAAGTTACTAAGACAAATGAAAAAAAAACAGAAAAAAACAAATTAGAATTTTATTGATTAAGGTAATCAATTTTGTTTATGGGTGTGAAGTGATTCGATCTACAAGTGTGAATAACCACGATTCATTTAATTGAACTTCGAAGAGGGTTATCTTTTATTAAGGGAGCAGAGGCTAATAATGAATACCATCCAAGGTTTGTCGAGTGAGAGATTCCAATAAAGAAGTTTATGTTACTTGTACACATTTATAAGTAGGTGATGTATGCATTTAAGTAGCAAAGTCATTGTCGTTGTCGAAGAGATGGCTGCAATTTCTACGCTTGGTGATTCATACAAAGGGGAGAGTGTATATGATCTGCAATTGTAACTTAGAAGTAGCGTCGAATGCATAGCTTCAATCTACATTGTATCTTGCTTGGTATATTACCAAGTCACCAACTTATAATGTTTATTAACCTTGTTTTATGTTTGAGAACTTGACTTATGCTATATTGGGCATTATCAAGTACTCCTGTTATGGTTTTAATTTTGCTATTTTTTGTAGGCCAATGAATACGGGAAAAGACCATCTAATCTTGAGTTGTTTGAAAAGTTCTGCAAGAAAAATAGACATGAAGGTGATCGAGGTGATGCAAGATCAGAAAAGGTTGCACGTGCGCCTATTATAATTGCTAATGTTGTTGATTTAGCTTTTGATCTTCATTTGGACCCTGAGGCATAAGTAAGAGCCACGCATGTTTTGTTTAGTTGTATCAAACTTTACATAGCTATATTTTGTATTTATAACTTTAGCTACCTTGACTGGTTAATGTAAGTGTAGATGATTAGTAGACGAATAGTTTATCCGTTCATGTATAGGAATGGTTCCTTTTGGTTTAAAGAGCTTGTTTATGTAAGGGTAAATGATTAGTAGACGAATAGTTTATCCGTTCATGTATGGGAATGGTTCCTTTTTGTTTTAAAGAGCTTGTCTTATTTTAGTAGTTCCAGGGGTTATTATCGGCGGGAAACATATTAATATCGAATCGCATTTTTGTCGAATATTTTATTTACGCTAACGACCAAAGATTGTTTCAACTAAGCAAACTAGCAACAAATTAGTCATTGCAACAGGGTCAATTGGCAAACCAGGGATTGTTGTCGTTGCTAATAGAAAACTTCTGTTGATAATATAGTAAGCAACAACATTAGCATGAATTGGCTCTTAAAATAGCAATGATCTTCAGGTTAGCTAACGGGGATTTTTTGAAAATTATAGCAACTATCCCAAAGTGTCGTTGCTAACGTCGTTTCAGCAAGAAATTGGGCCCTTTTAGCACACAAATTTGTGCACATATTTAGCAACGAAATACGTCTGTTGCTATTGGCAGTTTTTCTAGCATTGTGTTTCACAGATTCAAGGTAAGTTTATTGTTGTTGTTGTTCGTTTGTGTAAGTATGATTATATTTTAGGCGTATATGGTTTTGAAAATAGTGTATTGCATGTCATGTTTGGAAGTGGTTTTTTCTTTTTTGTAGCCGATTTGTGTTCCAGGACGTTTTCCATGCTATGTTCTCTACCATTCTCGATCTGTCTAAGTTTTAACATGTTTTAATTGTACAATATTTTTGATAGGGTGTGTTGCATGTCTTAATTGCGTGTTTATGTATGTGTGTTTGTTTTTGTTTAAGCTTGTTGCATTGTTTTTATTTTTCATATTTGAAGCTTCATATTTGTGTATAATATTTGATTTCTAAGCCGTGTATATGGTGAGCTAAGAGTTTTTGGTTTCTCAACAGTTGCATGATTTTATTGGTTGTATAAGTAATGGTTATGGTTGTTAAGTTGATATGTGCCCATTGATTAAGACACAAAACTAATTTTGCGATTAAAAAATGATTTATGTTTTGTGACCTTTATTGATGCCATTTTTTTCGACGTTGTTGATTATTGTGAGTGTGAGTATGTTTTAAGCTTCAAGATGTGTATATACATTTTGGCCATAGCTCGCCTCTAGTATGTGGTCAGATGATTTATAGTCATAATAGTTGGTTTTGTAAGTGCCATTGATTAGAAAAGGGATCAAAATTTTGGTTTATTGATTCTGTTGTGCTATTGTATAAATTTGGTTGGAAAATATAACAAGATTTGTATAATTTGTAGTCATCGCCAGTTATTTCGGATATGGCATTAGTTAAAACTGAAACAGATTATATGTTTTAGTGTCTGACGTGTTTGCAATATTTTTTTTTGGTTTTGCCAGTAACAATGTGTATAAGACACCATTTAAAAGACAGTATACAAATTCTATCGTCTTTATCGCTAAATGTATTTCAATTTAACTTTTTTTGTCATCTTTCCATTTCTTATATCTCAGTTCATGTTTTCAACTCGGGGAGGTGTTGTTAGCGTCACAATCATTGGCATGAATTTACTTTTTACGGATTCAATTTATATATACGTCTTGATACAACGAACTTGGCTAGAGAAATGTGGGAAACAGAAGACGATGTGGATGTGGTGAGTAAATTTTCAAAATTTTTTCCAATGCATATTTAGATGATGAAAAAGACTGAATTGTTGATATATCGCAATTACCTAAAGAAATATAAAAGATAGACGACGATGTGGCGAAATACATTTGGTGCAAATTCTATCACCGTGTCCTCTTTTGTTTCCCCTTTCTTTAGTTGAGTCTGTTTTTATCACCGACCTTCGCTTTTTGATATCTGAATCTCGGTTGCGAGTGAATACTATATTTGAACATTATTTTATTCAAAATAAATAGATTAAATTACCATAATCATAATATTGTTTTCTTGCACATACAATTTAAAAATAAAGTCCTAACTATTTTCGGACTGTTTATATGAAGGTGTTTGATAAATTCCCTAACGTCATACTATTGGTAAAGCTACCAAAAAACATTGCATTGTGAATAGAACAATATAGAATGGGGTGTATTGCGTGCGATGTTTGGATTCGTTTCTATGTTTTTCTGATGTGGTTTAGTTAAATTTGTGTAGGCTGACGCCACGATTTATGCTCGACTAGGCTTTTCAAATAATCAATTGGCGATTATGGAGCAGAAGAAGGAAGATGAAAGAATGTTGAAGTTAGTCGACAATCAAA
>BQNB010117905.1:0-21093 GCA_026074375.1 Tanacetum coccineum
TTCAACTTCTTGTGTACTCTGATATATTTCGGCTAAGTCCTTGAAACCTCGTACTGGTACATGATCAAATATATTTCCTGAGTTCTTCGTCGAACTAGTAGTAGCCTCTTCTTCCTCTTCTGAGTGTGGGTTGTAAGTGTATGTTTGTGGTGTGATTGGTGAGTTAGGATCATTAATCGGATCCGGTTCCTGATACGTATCATCAATATCATCATTGATCTCTGTGTTGACTGATGTACTGTTTTCATTGTCAACTCCTTCTACCACAAAACTAGCCCAAAATGTGTCTTGTGTACTCGTATCTTTTCCATCATCATTCCAATCCCACGGTTTCGTTTCCATAAACTTTACATCCCTACTAACATGTTTTCTCTTTTCTATTGGATCATATAACCTACATGCTTTTGATCCTTCCTCTACTCCTAAGTAAACCAATGGTATGCTTCTATCATCCAGCTTTTTCAAGTGAGGTATTGTTATCTTAGCATAAGCTGTGCATCCAAATATCCTTAGGTTTTCCAGATTCGGTTTTCTGTTGTAGAGTGCCTCATATGGAGTTTTATCTACCAGGGCTCTTGTAGGTACCCTATTGAGTATGTAAATGGCGTGTCTAACTGCTTCCGCCCAAAAAGTTAAAGGTAGCTTCATCGCTTTCATCATACTCCTTGTAGTTGATAACACTGTCCTATTTCTCCTCTCCACTACTCCATTCTGTTGTGGTGAGTAAGGTGCTGTTAACTGTCGTGCTATCCCATTTTCTTTACAATATCTAGTGAATTCATTTGATGTGAATTCACCTCCTCTATCTGTTCTTAGCATCCTCACTTTCATTCTCATTTCCATTTCTATCTTCTGTCTAAATTCCTTAAATGTGCTAAGTGCTTGATCTTTCGACGTCAGAAAGTAAGCCCACATGAAACGTGTACAATCGTCCACTAACAAGAATATGAGTTTCTTGCCTGAGTGTGTGGCTGGACTTATAGGACCGCAAAGGTCTCCATACACTAAGTCCAATGGGTTCTTTGATCTGAATTTAGCTTGATTTGGAAATGGTGTTCTACTTTGTTTTCCCAATAAACATGCATCACAAATTTGTCCGGCATGATTTATCCTTGGTACTCCTTCCACTAGATTTTTCTTAGTCATTTTGTTGATATCATCAAAGTTTAAATGACCTAATCTAGCATGCCATAACCATGCTTGGTTATCTATATTTGCTAAGAGACATATAGGTGCTTCTACTTGTAATCTAATTTTGTAAAGTCGATTCTTAGATCTTTCAACCTTCATCAGCAACCGTTTATTCTTATCATACAAGGTCAATTTATTTCCGTCCATGATGACCTTACAACCTATCTCCGTAAGTTGTCCTAAACTTAGTATGTTGCTCTTGAGGTTTGGTATATAGTATACATCCGATACTATCTTCTGCTCTTGGTTTTTATAACCTAATAATACAGAGCCTCTACCCTTTATCTGTACATACGATCCATCTCCAAAACGTACTCGTCCTGATACGCTTTCATTAATATCCTTAAAATGACTCTTGACTCCCGTCATATGGTTACTTGCACCATTATCTAAGTACCACATGCTTGCATCTCCTGAAGCATATTTTCCTGGTTGAATTTGGCCTTCATTCAACAATACTTCCTCGTGTGTAGTCATTAACAGTGATGGTTCATCGTCTTCTAAGATAAGGTTTGATTGTTCCTGAGTTGTTGACGTTCCTCTACAATCCCTTCTAAGATGTCCAAATTTCTTACACTTGTGACATCGTATTTTACTCAAATCCCACTCACCTTTATTTCTGGTTGAGTTTCCTTTGTGGTTTGAGTTCCCTCCTTGTGAGTTATTTCTGTTTCTATTATTCTGCCAGTTTCCTCGTGAAAAATTTGATCTACCTCCACGTTTACTAAAACGCCTTCCTTTTCCCGAGTGTTCGCCTTGTGCGAATAATAAGTTATCATGGCTTTCAACTTGTCCTCCCTTCCGGAGTTTTATCCTTTCCTCAAATGCCTTGAGTTTACCAGTGATCTCATCTAAGGTGATATCGTCCAGATCACTTGTTTGTTCTATGGATGCTACTATCTGAATGAATCTATCAGGTGTGGAATCTAGTAGTTTTCGTACTAAGAGTGATTCATCCAAGGTTTTTCCTAATTCTTTTGCCTTCGTGGCATAGCCGTTTAGTTTAGCTGTAAATGCATCCACTGTGTCATCATCCTTCATTTGAAGGGCATTAAATCCAATCATTAATGATTGTAACCGTGCTTGTTGCACTCTCTCTTCCCCAACGTGTCTTGTTTTTAATGAATCCCATAATTCCTTGGCTGTTTCGCAACCCGCTACTTGTAAAATCATATCTTCGGTCAATGCTTGATATAAAAAGGCTATTGTTGCCTTATCCTTCTTAATATCTACTTCCTTAGATTCTATAGCCTCCCATAAACCATGCGCCTCTAGTATAACTTTAATTTGTATCGCCCAAACGGTATAGTTTGTGCTTTTCAACTTAGGGCATTGATATTGTGCGATTGGTGTCACGGGTTTAGGTGCCGAAGTGCTACCCATATCATCACCAGCCATCATGTAGGAGTTTATTATCTTCACCTCCTAGTTCGTATGGAATTTTTCTTTCTTAGTATGGTATTTCTACTAATATGGGAATATATATAGTTTTCGGGAAACCTAGTACTACGGGATCAATAATGATTTTTCGGGATTCCTAATAATAAAAATGAGACTTTCTATACTATCTAATAAAATAGAAATCCGAAAATAAATTTATGACCTCGATGTGGTATTAACCACGAGTATGTTTCAATCCCAATTTGTGTACTAGCGAACGTCCCTTACTTCTTTTGTTTCTTCCTGCCTCGTTATCTCCTTTCTAATTCGAATTCATCCAACAAAACTTTCGGATCCCTTTTGAATTTGTTGTCTCGTTGTTGTTTCTGCTTCGAACCAAACCAACACAAATGTTGTTTCCCTTTTTTTTTACCCAACGAGCCAAAACAAAAAAAAACCCGCAGCCTCACTTTTGTTTATGTTATATTGTTGTCAACTTTTACTTGTATTTGACAAACCAAAACAAAACTTGCTGCTTATCTTTATACCACACACGTTTGCTTTTCTCCTTTGTGCCTTGAGTTTTCCAAACGACTCTTACACAAAAATAGTACAAAAAAAACTTTCTGTTGACAAACAAACAAAGTGTTTGTCCCTGTTTTTTTTCACACGTTTCTTCACTTTTGTCTTGTCCGACAAAACCGACGCTGCCCGATATCGTTTCTTCCTGCTTCTTGTCCTGCCGACAAAAGCTTTGCGCCTGTTCCAACTTGGTTCTTTCTTTGACCCCAAGTCTGTGTTATTCCCAACAAACACAACTTCTGTTTTCAAGTCTGCTTGTTCCCGCTTTTCGCTGTTGTCTTCCTTGTGTCGTCCCGACACGTTTCCACACCAATTCCCTTCGAGTACTCCTTCAATTTGTTCCACGTATACGTTTTCAATTCTACAACAGCGTCTCCCGCGATGTACCCTCGCGTCTTCCAGTCCAACTTTGCCTTTTATATCCGGATCTCTGCAAAGTTTCCTGCTCACTCGTTTCTCTAATAAACGTAGTGTGTCGTTTTTCCTTTTCCGTGTTGCGGTAACACCCAAAACAACGACAAAACCAGGCGTGTTCTTTTCTATCCGCCTGTCCCCCTCGATCTTCTTAATAAGTCGAGTCTTCCTTCCTTTCCCTTCGTCGTTCCAACGAAGTTATATCCCACCGTATCGTGGTGTATCACGTTTGCAACCCTACGCAAAAGTCGGTCGTGCACTACCTCTTTTGCGTCTCCTTATTCACCCGTCGTTTTCTCTCGGAAGTACAGAGAAACCACGTCTTCTGGTTCTTGTTCGATTGTTCGTACGAATCGAATATGTTATGCAACACAGGCTCTTGATGCCAAATGTTGTCCCAACTTTCCTCTGGATCGATAAAATTAAGTTGCAAAGTATAATGAATAAGTAATAATATTTTGATCTAACCATTAAACGTATACATGTGTTTTTGTTTATATAGCAGCCGAATGGATACGACCAAACGACGTGTCTGTTTCTAAACCTAAACCGACATAGGCGGTTATTAACTATGTTCTGTACAAGTTTGGTCCTTGTACGTTTTAACTATTTACATATGAAGCCTACATATCGAGACTATAGTTTCACATTCTCCTCCTTAGTCTTGATTGTTGCTTCGTCCTAAGTCTTGAACTCCGAGCATTTGTCGCATTGTCATGAACTTCAATCTTGGTAGAGCCTTTGTTAGAATATCTGCTCTTTGTAGTTCTCCGCTGACATGTTCCACATTGATGTGCCCATTCTCTACGCATTCTCGAATGAAATGGTAGCGAATATCGATGTGCTTACTCCTTCCGTGAAAAACTGGGTTCCTTACGAGTGCTATTGCTGAAACGTTATCAACCTTCAATGTTATCCTCTTCTCTGCCCATCCTGTTAATTCACTGAGTAATCGCTTTAACCATAAGGCTTGACATGCTGCTCCAGTAGCCGCCATGAATTCTGATTCACATGATGAGAGCGCCACTGTTGGTTGTTTCTGAGTACACCATGTAATCGGTGACTCTCCAAAGTAAAACACTATGCCAGTAGTTCCTTTTCCTTGATCAGTGTTGATTCCATAACTACTATCGCTGTAACCTGTAATCTTGCAGCCGCCTTCTTTCTTGTATATTATGCCATGCTCCTTAGTTCCTTTAATGTATCGGATTACTTGTTTTACTGCCTTCAGGTGGTGATCCTTTGGGTCTTGCATAAACCTGCTAAGTAGTCCGACTGAATAACTAAGATCTGGTCTTGTATGTAGCAAATACCTGAGACTTCCAATTAAGCTTCTGTAATAAGTTGCGTCAACTGAGTTTCCATCTTCCGCCTTGACCAACTTAGTACCGGGATCCATAGGGATCTTTGTCTCATTGCTATCCATCATACTTGTCTCCTTTAAGATCTTGTTAATATAACCTGTTTGCTTGATTGTGATCTCTCCTCCTGTCTGTGTAACTTCTATCCCAAGGTAATAAGCCAATAGTCCTAAGTTGCTCATTTCAAACTTGTCCTTCATCTGGGATTTGAATGCGTCTACTTCCTTCCTTGGAGTGCCCGTGATTATCAAATCATCTACATAAACTCCAACTATAAGTGTAGAAGTCTTGCTTCTCCTTGTGTAGACTGCTTGTTCGAGATTACATTTCTTAAAATCTAAGGATTTTAAGGTTTGATCAAGCTTCACATTCCAAGCTCTTGGTGCTTGTCTTAAGCCATATAAAGCTTTAGTAAGCTTATAGACTTTCCCTGAATTTCCTTGTTGAACAAATCCTTCAGGC
This sequence comes from Tanacetum coccineum, assembly GCA_026074375.1. NCBI lineage: Eukaryota > Viridiplantae > Streptophyta > Magnoliopsida > Asterales > Asteraceae > Tanacetum > Tanacetum coccineum. The sequence continues at coordinate 5,391 of BQNB010117905.1, forward strand.
TGTGTAACATAGACTTCTTCCTTCAAATCTCCATGTAAAAATGCTGATTTTACATCCAAGTGATGTACTTGCCAACCATGATAAGCTGCTAGAGCTAATATCAACCGTACTGTCTCTATCCGTGCAACTGGTGCAAATACTTCATCGAAGTCTATTCCTTGTTCTTGTACATATCCTTTTGCTACTAATCGTGCCTTATATTTGATAATGTTTCCTTTTGCATCCCTCTTGGTTTTGAAAACCCATTTGAGTCCTATTGCCTTTTGGTTCGGTGGCAATGTTGTAAGAGTCCATGTATTATTCTTGTTGATTGAATCCAATTCAATCTCCATGGCCTCAATCCATTTCTTATCTGTTGATGCCTTCTATTGTTAGTTGCGGGGTTCTTCTTCTGGTAATGGTACGAGTTTCAATTTCAACTTCACGTGCATTTCTTATATATTTCCGTTTAAGTTATTGAAAATAGTACTGGTGTTATCATAACAAATCGATTTATGAGTTCCTAGTGAACATAATAGTAGCATTCATCTTCCTCCTCTGAAGTTGGGTTATAAGTGTATGATGGTGGTTGTGACTGGTGAAGTAGGATTTAGTAATTATCATTGATTTCTGATGTTGATGTGTAGCCATTTTTATTGTCAACTCCTTTACTACAAACTAGTCCAAATGTGTTCTTTTGTACATTGTATCCCTCTCCAACTTATCCCAATCCCACGGTTTTGTTTCCAATAAACTTTACATCCCTTACTAACGTGTTTCTTCTTTGCTATTGGATCCATTTAACCTACATGCTTTTGATCCTTCGTTATCCTAAGTAAATCATTGGTATGCTTATTTCATCTAACTATTTTCAATCGAGTATTGTATTTCTTTGCATAAAGTTGTGCATCCGAAAAATTCTTAGATTTCTCCAGATTCGGTTTTCTGTTGTAGAGTGCCTCATATGGAGTTTTATCTACCAGGGCTCTTGTAGGTACCCTGTTGAGTATGTAAATGGCATGTTTAACAGCTTCCGCCCAAAAGGTTAAAGGTAACTTCATTGCTTCATCATACTTCTCGTAGTTGGATGGGGATAGATGAGAGTGAGATATGATATAGAGAGAGATAGAGAAATCTGCAGGATTACATTGGAATTGTTTCTTCAGAACATGTAGTATGGACACCTAAACGTCCAAACTAATTATTTGTTTACTTTAATTATCTATGGTATACAATTTTTTTCTTGTTAGAAGGTGTTGGAATGTTCTTAATTTGAAGCAGGTCTTCCAAAGACAGTCTTGTCGCTAGATTCTGCGTATTACCTTTATGACCAGCCGCCAGGCTATATAAATTAACTAATGTTAGGAGTGAATATTTGGAAATATCTAATACATATGAAAATACTATTACCAGACAATGACTTAACTTTGGCTTTGAATATATATTACTACACTTAATGAGGCTGGCCCTCTTTAAAAGTTAAAAGGCTATTGATAAATTTTCCATGTCTATTTCTTGTCCTCTTTCATATTGCTTGCACAGCTTTTATTTGGTGTAATTAGAAACAGGCTGGGAAACACGGTGATTGAGAAGGACGCGAAGAGCACTCCTCTTAATTTAAAATGGGTTAGTGGAATGATTCCGGCATTTCTCTTCTTGGTAGTAGTCATGAGCTCAAATGTTGCTGCTTATGAAACGGCGTAGGCTGCGCTGCGACATAACTAATGATGTTTTAAGTCTCGATCTTAACGGATATTGGTTCAGACGACTGGTATGCGTAATTTGGGTTAGGAGGTCAAATCAACTCTTCACTCGCGGAGTCTATAATACACTTTGAACCATTGCGGTCCTCTAGAATTAAATAGATTCACCTCGTTTTCCGAATTTCATTGGGGATTGAGTTCACTCAAATACATTAGCACCTCAATCTTTCCGCTCATTACTTTGAGGGATCTCAAAGGTCCCCCCCTCAATTGCGCGTATATCCTTTACATACTTTCTGATCACTAGTTCTGGCAGCCTCGTTAATCATTGTGAAAGATACGGTATGGTCCAAACCACTTTCTACTCGCTAAAACTTTCCTCGCTCATGTAACTAGAAGCCTGGAGTGTACTGGACCTAAGTGAGTCTGATACATCTCTTAAAGTATATCATCACCCGTTCTTGTCATTCCCTTTTCGAACTACAACTAGTAACTTGGTTTCGCTGACACAGATTTCTGTTTGCTACGCCACATTTATGGTGATCCAATTATTCAAAGTCTCTTTCTATTCATAGACTTATCGTCAAACGATCTTCCCTCCTTTTCTATATATCCTGGTTATTCAACTTCAGTAGCAGCATTACTAAATTTCGACATGTCTACAAAAGTTGCATGGTTCTTCCTGAGCTTTTTGGTGCATTTACATAGTTACAGAACTTTGATTAGACCATGAATGGCATTACAGGAAGTTGTACAAGATCGTTTGGGAACTTCAAAAACTTACGTTAGCTTCATCTAGCTGGGGAAAAATCTAAGATGGAACCTTCCCATTGAAATGTTTTCAACGTTTGGAGCAGCAAGAATGTCGATCGAAGTTTTGGAAATATAGTCTATAACAGTTAAGTGGTTCACTTGCACCGATTTTCAACTCATTCACAGCTTTTTGAAGAATTACATCTTATAAAGGCATCGAGATGCAGCGGTACTTTTCCCAGAAAAGTTTGACGAAAATCTCAAATATCTTCATCTGATCTGACGGCTGTCGATAAGACAGATTTGTGGATTGTTCCGGATCTTTCGACATCTATCTTCATTGAGGATATTATATTTGAGAGAACGTTATTTGGAAGGCGCCTTAGCCGAAAGGATTATGGCACTCTCATGGAGTTACAATTTCTGGGGGTCTTTTTCAAATCTCTTGCATGGTACAATGACTGAAACTCACCTAAAAAATCTTTCTCAGCTGGTTTATCTGCATCTGGCGCATAAAACTCCTGTTATCGAGCTAAGGTTCAGATTGGTCTCCATCTTTTTCCTTGAAGTAACATGTCGTTGGTCATCTTTGCAAGTTGGGTACTTCTTGTTCCTTCCTGGCTGCAAACTCAGAAGAAATTTATCCATAATTGTCGTTTCTGATGCTGAAATTAAGTACTGTCTGAATGGATCTGGAAGCAGTGGACCTGGTCTTCGTTACCTGAATATTCTCCATACTAAATGAACTTCATGGTATTGTTCAAGATTAGGTTACTGATTGGTGTGTGTCCACTTATCTGATATTTCGTATTTCGTAACTCGTTGTTGACAGTTGTCATCGTTTCGCCTCAACAATAATCATTACTTCTAATCCAAGTGTTTGACTGAGCTACGTTGAACAGCCCTTCTAACCCTTCACAAAAAGCCAGAAAATTTGCTTAGACAGGTACTCTAGTTTTTTTTTTAACTTCTATGATGCTCTGCTTAAAGTGTCCTTATCGATATCAGCTTCCATAACATCGATAACACAGTTCATCTCTGAAGTCTGCTTCTTCTCATCAGCTACTCCATGAGACATTTCATTTTTATTGTTATCATGCTCAGTTTTTTTTGTTCCCATATTTCCTTTATCGTTACCGTCATACGCTCCCTTCTTCATACCTCGTACCACCTGACTGTATTTACGATCATCTCTTTCTGCGACCGTTATCAGCTTCCCATCCATTCTTCCTTCTTTGTTTGCATCTTTTCCCTTTGTGTCCTCTCTGCCCCTATGGTTTTCATTAGCCCCTTCTTTCAATAAGCTCTATAGGACCGAAAATGTACTCCGTTCCATACTCTATCTTTTACCGCTTAGGGATTTTGATGAACCATAATTTTACTCTTATGGATTTCATATGTTAATATTTTAAACACGAAGGACCAAACTATGTTAGTTAGAAAACTTAATAAACGCGATCACGTTAGTTACATGAAAGTTAGTTATTTAGGTTGAAAAGAAAGGAAGGGCACATTCTGGTTTGTTGGCACGATTCCACCAAACATATATATATGTCTAAAAATATCAGAGTAACATTCTAATGGTTAGACAGATTAGATAATTCACTATTCTCAATTTTCTTTGCAAACTTGTTCATATATCGATCTAGAGCTTGGGACAACATTTTGGCATTATCAAGAGCAAGGGCTTAGGGTTATACAAGAAACAAATTCTTGTTTTCTGCATATCGAAAAACATTAAGCTGAGAGGCCTATAGTGGAACACGCTAGGAAACAAGAGGATAGAAATCTTATCCTAGTTTTTTCAGGTGGGAAACGATTGGTTCTTTATCTTCCAAAGAAAACAAACAATTTTGACATACATGGAGAGACGTAATAGGCGCGATTAGTGCACGATCTCTGTTTTTAGCGTGAAGGTTGCAACGTTAAACACCCAAACGTTACTGGTGGGATAAAACTTTGTTCGGTGCCAATAAGGGAAGGAAGGGACTCTTGTTGATATTCAACGGAGGATGCGGAACAAGAGTAGAAAGCGCTTAAAGGAAACCTTTTTGTGTTTGCTGTCAAACGCGACAAGGAAAAGAAAGGGATACAAATCGTTTGGAAAAAGGAGGAGTGGGAAGGCCTTGTTGAAACCGGGTTGAAACCTCAAGCCACATAGAGTATAAGACGCGGGATTAAGCGCAGGAACGTTGTTGTGTGTGAAAGATAAAAGCGTATACGTGGAACAAAGAAACGGAAAAGGAACGTACCTCAAGGAAAAGATTTGGTCGTGGAGATAGTGTCGGGATGACAACAGAAACAACAACAACGAAAAGCATTTAAACAAGAGGGATTTGTTTCGGTTGTAACAGATTCAGAAACCAAGAATTTCTGTTTCGGTGTAGCAGTAACGAATTTGGTACCAAGTTTGTGTGTGTTTGAAATTGTTGGATTTCAACAGTAGAAAAGGAAAAGGGCAATGCAAAGGATTTCGTTGGGGAATCGAAATCAAGAACAACACACCTAGGGAAAGAAAATGGCCAACGTTTGTAGTGTTGGTATAGGGAAAAGTGCAAGGAGTTTTTGTTCTTGGTTTGTCGGAATACAGGGTTATAAAATGACGACAACTATTACATAAAACAAAACCAGGAGGCCGCGGATTTTGTTTAGACTCGTTGGGTACAAAAAAAAACAATAACAATTCGACAAGGAGAAGAAAGAAGGAACCGTGGTGTTTATTTGGTTCGAAACAAAAACAACAACAGCAACAAAAATTCTGAAAGTTTGTTGTGGATTTGAAGTCGAATAGGATTTGGAAAAGGATAACGAGGCACATGAAGAAACAAAAGGAACAACCAAGTGGGAAACAGACAATCAAAACGTTGGATAAACAAAATACTAACGAGACAAAGGGAAATACCTTTCGTTTATGATAACAATATAACGAGGTACAAGTTACACTTCTTTTGGATTTCAATTATATTAGAATAGTATGAGATTTATTGTTTTTACTATTAGGAAATCGAACAACTATTTATTGATCCCGTATTTACTAGGATTCCCGAAAGAAAATACATATTCCCTATTCGTAGATGATACTATATGGAAGGTTAATTCCCATTCCGCATAGGAGGTGAAGATAATAAACACATATAAGAATGGCTGGTGATGATACGACTAGCACTTCGACACCAAAACCCGTAACACCAATCGCACAATATCAATGCCCTAGGTTGAAAAACACAAACACACGTTTGGGCTATAACAATATAAAGTTATATTAGATGGCACCATGTTTATGGAGGCTATAGAATCTAGAATAGATATTGAAGGTTACAGGCAACAATAGCTTTTTATATCAAGCTATGGACCGAAGGTGTGTGATTTTACAAGTAGCGGCGTTGCCGAAACAGCAAAGGGAATTATGGGATTCATTTTATAAAACAAGACACGTTGGGTAAGAGAAAGTGAGCTAAGCACAGGGATACAATTCATTGATGATTGAGTTTAATACACTTCAAAGAAGGATGATGGAATGGTGGATGCATTTTACGGCTAAATTAAATGGCTATGGCCTCGAGGCAGGGAATTTGGAAAGACTTTTGGAGAATCACTTTTAGTACTAAAAACTATTAGATCCACACAGAAGGTACATTTCAAGATGTAGCACATAGAAACAACAAGTGATCTAGAAGTATGTCTCTTTAGAGATGAGATAAGGAAAACTCACAAGGCGTTTGATGGAAAGGAATAAAGCTCGGAAAGGAAGGTCAAGTAGTAGTCCAGAAGAGAATTACTATTCAGCACACATGAGGAACACTTGGGAAAAGGAAGGCTGATTAGTAAACGCAGAGAGGTAGATGTCAAATTTTTCACCCGAGGGAAACTCGGAGCAGCATTAATAGAAACAATGCACTCAAGAAGGGAACTCAAACCACAAAGGAAACTCAAATAAGAGTAAAGGAAAGAAGGATTTGAGTAACGTAAAATGTTTCAAGTGTAACAAATTTGGACATTTTAGGAAGGATTGTAGAGTAACATTCAACAACTGGGAACAATCAAAACTTATCTTAGTGACGATGAACCATCACTATTAATGACTATGCTACGAACCAAACACGAGGAGTGTTGTTGAATAAAGGCCAACTTCATACCAGGAAAATATGATGCTTCAGGAGATGCAAGCATATGGTACTTAGATAATGGTGCAAGTAACCATATGACGGGAGTCAAGAGTCATTTTAAGGATATTGATGAAAGCGTATCAGGACGAGTACGTTTTGGAGATGGATCGTATGTACAGATAAAGGGTAGAGGCTCTATATTATTAGGTTGTAGAAACCAAGTACAGAAAATAGTATCGGATGTATACTATATACCAAACCTCAAAAGCAACATACTAAGTCTAGGACAACTTACGGAGATAGGTTGTAAAGTCATCATGGACGGAAACAAATTGACTTTGTATGATAAGAATAAACGATTGTTGATGAAGGTTGAAAGATCTAAGAATCGACTTTACAGTATTAAATTACAAATAGAAGCACCTATATGTCTCTTAGCAAATGTAGATAACCAAGCATGGTTATGGCATGCTAGATTAGGTCATCTGAACTTTGACGATATCAACAAGATGACTAGGAAGAATCTAGTGGAAGGAATACCAAGGATAAATCATGCCGGACAAATTTGTGATGCATGTTTATTAGGAAAACATAGTAGAACACCATTTCCAAATCACGCTAAATTCAGATCAAAGAACCCGTTGGACTTAGTATATGGAGACCTTTGCGGTCCTATAAGTCCAGCCACACACTCAGGCAAGAAACTCATATTCTTGTTAGTGGACGATTGTACACGTTTCATGTGGGCTTACTTTCTGACGACGAAAGATCAAGCACTTAGTACTTTCAAGGAATTTAGACAACAGATAGAAATGGAAATGAGAATGAAAGTGAGGATGCTAAGAACAGATAGAGGAGGTGAATTTACATCAAATGAATTCACCAGATATTGTAAAGAAAATGGGATAGCACGACAGTTAACGGCACCTTACTCACCACAACAAAATGGAGTAGTGGAGAGAAGAAATAGGACAGTGTTATCAACTACGAGGAGTATGATGAAAGCAATGAAGTTACCTTTAACTTTTTGGGCGGAAGCAGTTAGACACGCCATTTATATACTCAATAGGGTACCTACAAGAGCCCTGGTAGATAAAACTCCATATGAGGCACTCTACAACAGAAAACCGAATCTGGAAAACCTAAGAATATTCAGATGCACAACTTATGCAAAGATAACAATACCTCACTTGAAAAATCTGGACGACAGAAGCATACCATTAGTCTACTTAGGAGTAGAGGAAGGATCAAAAGCATGTAGGTTATATGATCCAATAGCAAAGAAGAAACACGTTAGTAGGGATGTAAAGTTTATGGAAACAAAACCGTGGGATTGGGATAAAGATGGAGAGGATACAAGTACACAAGACACATTTTGGACTAGTTTTGTAGTAGAAGGAGTTGACAATAAAAACGCTACACCAGTCAACACAGAAATCAATGATAATATTACGTATCAGGAACAGGATCCGATTACTGATCCTGACTCACCAGTCACACCACCAGCATACACTTATAACCCAAATTCAGAAGAGGAAGAAGAAGCTACTATTAGTTCACTTAGGAACTCAGAAGATCGATTTGATGATACACCAGTACGAGGTTTCAAGAACTTAACGGAAATATATAAGAATGCACGTGAAGTTGAAACTGAAACTCTACTATTTACAGAAGAAGAACCCCGTAACTACAAGGAAGCATCAACAGATAAGAAATGGATTGAGGCCATGAAGATTGAATTGGATTCAATCAACAAAAATAACACATGGACTCTTACAACATTGCCAATAAATCAGAAGGCAATAGGACTCAAATGGGTTTTTAAGACCAAGAGGAATGCGAAAGGAAAGATCATCAAATATAAAGCACGGTTAGTAGCAAAAGGATATGTACAAGAACAAGGAATAGACTTCGATGAAGTATTTGCACCAGTTGCTCGAATAGAGACAGTTCGGTTGATATTAGCACTAGCAGCATATCATGGTTGGCAAGTACATCACTTAGATGTAAAATCAGCGTTTTTACATGGAGATTTGAAGGAAGAAGTCTACGTTACACAACCTGAAGGATTTATTCAACAGGGAAATTCAGGGAAAGTCTATAAGCTCACTAAAGCTTTATATGGCTTAAGACAAGCACCAAGAGCTTGGAATGTGAAGCTTGATCAAACCTTAAAGTCATTAGATTTTAAGAAGTGTAATCTCGAACAAGCAGTCTACACAAAGAGAAGTAAGAATTCTATACTTATAGTTGGAGTTTATGTAGGTGATTTGATAATCACGGGCACTCCAAAGAAGGAAATAGAAGTATTTAAGTCCCAGATGGAAGAAAAGTTTGAAATGAGCGACTTAGGATTGTTAGCTTATTACCTTGGGATAGAAGTTACACAGACAGGAGGAGAGATTACAATCAAGCAAACATGTTATATTAACAAGATCTTAAAAGATACAAGTATGATGGATAGTAATGATGCAAAGATACCAATGGATCCCGGTACTAAGTTGGTCAAGGCGGAAGATGGAAATGGAAACTCAGTTGACGCAACTTATTACAGAAGCTTAATTGGAAGTCTTAGGTACTTACTACATACAAGACCAGATCTTAGTTATTCAGTCAGACTACTTAGCAGATTCATGCAAAACCCGAAGGATCATCACCTGAAGGCAGTGAAGCAAGTAATCCGATACATCAAAGGAACAAAGGAGCATGGCATAATATACAAGAAAGAAGGCGGCTGCAAGATTACAGGTTACAGCGACAGTAGTTATGGAATCAATACCGATCAAGGAAAAGGAACTACTGGGATAGTATTTTACTTTGGAGAGTCACCTATTACCTGGTGTACTCAAAAGCAACCAACAGTGGCGCTCTCATCATGTGAATCAGAATTCATGGCGGCTACTGGAGCAGCATGTCAAGCCTTATGGTTAAAATGACTACTTAGTGAATTAACTGGATGGGAAGAGAAAAGGATAACGCTGAAGGTCGATAACATTTCAGCAATAGCACTCGTCAGGAACCCAGTTTTTCATGGAAGAAGCAAGCACATCGACATTCGCTATCATTTCATTCGTGAATGCGTAGAGAATGGTCACATCAATGTGGAACACGTCAGCGGAGAACTACAAAGAGCAGATATTCTAACAAAGGCTCTACCAAGATTGAAGTTCGTAACAATGCGACAAATGCTCGGAGTTCAAGATTTAGGACGAAGCAACGATCAAGATTAAGAGGAGAATGTAAACATATAATCTAGTTCATTTGCTTCTTATGTAAATATTAATACACGAAGGACCAAACGTGTTAGTTAGTAAGTTAGTAACCGAATGTTAGTTATTGGCGGTTACAAAATAGTTAGTTATTTCGGTTGGACAAAACCGAATGGACACACTGGTTCATTACACCGGTTGGTACCATATATATATGTAGAAACATGTGACGATTGAATGGTTAGACAATATACTTATTCATATTACTTTGCAACTTGTATATCGATCTAGTTTTGGGACAACAATTAAGTCAGTTGGATTAAATCTTCACTTTTCAGTTTCCTCTTTCGTTCAGAAATCAACTTATTATAGATCTTAATAATACTTTATTAGCATCTTTTTTCAATATGAATGTCCACAAGGTCACTTTAATTTTGCTGTTTTGTTTGTTATTTTCAGTCAATGAGCGAGCAAACCCGCCTCGGGATGAGGAAGTTGGTGACGGAACTACATCAGTCATTGTTGTTCTTGGTATACATTTTTTATATTTTAATTTTCATATGTTTTGTTATACTAAAAGTGACTTATATCATGTCTTGCTTATTACTAATGGTTAACTTTTAAATTTCCAGTTAGTCAGGTGCTTCATGTTGCGAAAGTATCATTTTCCTCACTTTCACGCATGAAACGACGTGGTTTAGCTGCAACCGTTTGATGGTTTCAGTGGCAACCTGACCCGCTGTCATATAAGACAAAGTAGTGTGTCTTTGGGTTGCTTAGAAACGGTGTCGTTAAATACAAAATTTTGGTAGAACTAATATCAGGAAACGTGTCTTTCGCATAATGAATCTGCCATACCTATCTGATGCTCCCGCACGTGGCATGCCGAACTTAGAGCGGTCTATATTTCGTTGATTGTTGTTGTGATGATTGAATTTTTAGCATTGGTTTATTTTTCATTTTTGATTTTCAGGGTTTATGGGGTGTTATTTGAAGGTGATTTTCACCGGCGAGTAATCGATTATGATGTCTTGAATACGGGAGTGGACCACCAGAGTGTTCAATTTCTCCCACAACAAACTCTAATAAACAAATCACACACATCTACCGAATTATAGGGCTTTTATTTACCAAAATACACTGACGATAGATCAACCTAAAAAAATAAGTGGTACCTTATGAATCTCTGTCTATGTGTCACTCCCGTTTGACCAATCGTTGAAGTACTGATTTCCCCGCAAATGTCAATTGTTTAATCATAACCCATCTATTGTTAAAGACTTATGATCTTCAAAATAAAATAAAATAAAAATAATATTCACCGTCATGATTTTAGATTTTATTTACCGTTCCGTCTTCGAACTTCACATTAAACAGCAGCACTATCTTCTTTAAGCATGGCTACATATAATATCCCCAATCATATTGAGGGACAACCATATTATCCAACATTATCGTACTTAACATAGCTTTTGTTTTGTGAAGCAAAATCTAGTACCACACGTATTTCTTTCACTTTAATATGTCAGTTTCCACCTGTTCATAAAAACGGCATAAGAGACGTACGACATATTAAAAAACAGGGAACGTAATAATGTACAATGAGCATATCATAAACTATTACTATTCCTAATAAAGAAAAGCATAACGACCTCAAAACATATGCAAAACCATAATCTGAGTCTTGCTGCTGCCTTACGTTTTCACTCCTCCGTCGACTTAGAGCTTCATGTAAGCTGACAACACAAATATCATCAAAGAATAATCTTATTCAGTGGGTGGTCATGAGCAAAATACCAACACAGTCTTGCCCAAATAAAAAAATTGTTGATCTATCTATTAGATGAAACTTTTGACAAGATGAACATTACCTAAAAAGGAATGGCAGATGAAAAACAACAATAAATCATCACAAAATGAATAACATTCTAGCCAACTCTACTGATAACTTAGGCACATCATTCTCGTAAACGTACTAAAACCACAAAAAATTAAAACATAGCAATAACATCGTTATACAACACAACATAATGGAAATTTTCCTTAGAATGGAACAAATTATGATTAATTGTTTCTACTTTTCCTTTGTTGGCAATTAATATCTCCCTTGTGAACCTGGCCTTAAGAAACCCCACATAAATCTCCCCAAATCTAAAATCAGAACACATTATAGGAAAACTAAACTGCTACTTTTGATTTAATAAATATTAAAACAAAAACTCATCCATCTCTTGTGAACATGACATAAATTCGGAAAACTAATTTTTCTTGTGAGTGAAAAATCACAACCACATTAATAACAATATAAATATAATGTTATCTCTATAATGTAAATTTACCATCAAGAATCATTCACTGCAAGAATAAGGAGTAGTGGAAGTGTAATCAAGAAAACTTATAATATGAATAACTGAAAACAAATAACATACATTGGATTGATTTTCTTGGTTATAAACCATGGTTTGTTGTATGTGTTTCAATGTCATTATTGAAGATGAACAACATGCAAAAAAAACCAACATATACATACATATATACCTTTAAACAAAACAAACTAAACTGCAAAAAAAACACAGAATCATTAGGTATTAATATTATGAACTGTAATGAGTAATAGGAATAGTGATTTATGAAAATACGAAAAATTATATTAGAGTTTTGTAAAAAATAATTTATATTATAATGTTATGCGTTTAGATTGTTTAAATATGGAGTATATCTTTTAATATAGATATTAGGGAGTAATATCATAGAATATATTTTTTAAAAATCGAAAATATCAACGATGAATCTTTTTTAGAAGCATATTTATATATTGTCTTGTGAAAACTGAAAACAACAAAAGGTGGCATTGGGATTAGTTGGTAAACTCTTGATTGGAACTCTAACCAAATAGGTCTCCACAATTTCAAATCTTCCCAATGAACAATATTTATAAAAAAAATCCGCAATATATCAATGTAAATAAAAAATCAAAAATCTTTTTTCTAAAAATTAATTGCAAAACCGAATTTATTACGAAAAAAAAGAGATTGAGGATATTCGAAAATTGTTTTAAAAAAACATCACTTCATATATGTTGCCATGTCCAGAAGTCGATTTAATTTCAGAAAGAATTCAACAACTAATGATAAGATATCAGTATAAAACAAAAAAACGTGAATGACATGAGCATACGCATTTTAATGGTGACATGTCATTATGACAGGATAAACATGAGTCAAATACCTATCCTCTATTTTATATATAATGTAAGTATTATATATATATATGCGGCGCGTTAACTATTGAGACAACCCATTTTAAGCGCAGGATACTTTAAATGCCCTGTCTTTCAACAATCAAAATTTAGCGTAAAATATTAAATGTTAACATTATCTTGGAAAAACGGTATATTATCAATCATAATTTTATGCCAAACAACTCTTAAGACTAATAAATATCTCTCTGACTTCTTTAATGAATGTTGACGTTGACTTCATTTAAACCAAAATACCCCCGCTTAAAATTCTTGATTACTTTTTTCTATTATTTTAAATAAATAATTTAATTTATAAAATAACTCAATTTCTTCGGAATTGAAATTTCTAATATTTTACGACATTTTTAATAAAAAAACTCTATTTTCTCTATTAATTCCTAAACTTTAGGAGAACTAAAAAATAAATTCTTTATTTTTACTTCTTTTGCATTTTTAAGTCAGTACACATGTTTTACAAAAAATCAATAAAATTTAGTATTATTAATAATTAAAAACACAATTATTCAATTTTCTTTATTGAATTTTTTTATCTTAAAAAACGTTTTTAAAATCATGTAACTTCTTTGAGTTTTTTTTTTAAATTTTCATATCTTTGTTTTTTAACATACATGTTTTATCAAAAACAAATGCATATATTGTTTTTTTATATTGTTTAATTTTACAATACATGTTTTCTTTTTTATTCTTTCCTTTGCCGTACATATGTGTAGTCATCATTATGTTCTAACTAAAAATAATGTATTTACATTGCATATCTTGTTTTCTGTTATCCACCAGATGCGCAAGTTTATCATAGACCAATCTATTGTTAAAGGAACTTAATGATCTCAAATGATAAAAAAACATGAAGAAAATACACATGAATTAGATTTATCAATACCACTTCGGTATTTCTCGCGAACTTATCACCCCGATTAATCTCAGCTGCACACTTCTTTCTAAGCATAGGATACATTAATTATACCCCATCAGGTTTGAGGGCCAACCACTTATTATCCTACTTACAAAGTTTTTGTTTTGCGTGCGAAGCCACAATCTTATTACCACACGTATTTTCTTTTAAATGTCCTAGACTTTCCCCCTGATCATAAGAAAGCTTAAGAGACTCCCGACTAACAAAAGGGTGAAAGAAATAATGTACAATGATGCAGTCATCCTACCTAATACTATAATCAAATACAGAATGCGAAAATATTCAAATAAAGAATGCAAACGACACTAAACATATGCAAACCTTAATCTGACGATGCTGCTCTTTAAATCCTCGACTTACAGCTTCATGTACAGACTCACTATATCATCAAAGAATAATGATTCAGTGGGTGGTCATAGCAAATACCAACATCATGTGCCCAAATAATAACAATTGTGTCTATCTTGAATGAACTTTTGCAAAGATGAACATTACCTAAAAAGGAATGGCAGATGAAAAACAACAATAAATCATCACAAAATGAATAACATTCTAGCCAACTCTACTGAGAACGCACATTCATTCTCTAAACTACTAAAAACCAACAAAAATTAAAACATGCAATTCCATTCGTTATACAACATAATGGAAAATTTTCCTGTAGCATGGAACAAATATATTAATGTTTCTATTTCTTTGCCAATGATTCTCCCTTGTGAACGCTGCCAGTAACCACAAAATCAGCCCCAATCTGAAATCAGAACACAGTTATAGAAAACTAAACTGCTACTTTGATTAATAAGATTAAAACAAAAACTAATCATTCTGTGATCAGGATTTAAATCAGAAAACTAAATTTTTCTTGTGAGTGAATGAATGCACAACCATATTAAACAATAAATATGCATGTTATATAATGTAAGTTACCTCAAGAGATTCACTGCAAGAATAAGGAGTAGTGGAAGTGTAATCAAGAAAACTTATAATATGAATAACTGAAAACAAATAACATACATTGGATTGATTTTCTTGGTTATAAACCATGGTTTGTTGTATGTGTTTCAATGTCATTATTGAAGATGAACAACATGCAAAAAAAACCAACATATACATACATATATACCTTTAAACAAAACAAACTAAACTGCAAAAAAACACAGAATCATTAGGTAATTATATGGAACGTGTATGAGTAATGGAATAGGTTTTTGAAAATACGAATGAATTATATTAGGGTTTTGTCAAAAATATATTTTATGCGTTTTGATTGTTAATATGGAGTATATCTTTATATATAATTAGGGAGTATATATCTTGATATATTTTTAAAAATCAAAATATCAACATGATTTTTTTAGAAGATATTATTATTGTTTTGGATACTAAAACACAAAAGGTGGCTTGGATTAGTTGGTAAACTTGATTGGAACTTAACCATAGGTCACAAGTTCAAATCTTCCCATTGACAATATTTTTAAAAAAAATCCGCAAATATATCATTAAATTAAAAAATCAAAATTTATAAAAATTAATTGCATATAGCCGAATTTATTTCAAAAAAAAGAGTTGAGATACGAAAATTGTTTAAAAAAATCCCTTATATGTGCCATGTCAAGGATTTAATTTCGGAAAATTCAAAAATAAGAAAGATATCAGTATAAAAAAACGGATGACATGGCATCCATGGTGACATGGCATTATGACGTGAAATAAAATGGTCAAATGCCTCCTGTTATATATAATGTAAGATATATATATATATATAGGGGAGCGTTATA
>BQNB010117906.1:0-21093 GCA_026074375.1 Tanacetum coccineum
CCATAACGACAACTTGGCTCATAACACATTTATAATAGAGTGAGGAGTCACACAAGACTCAACACAACGAAGCAATGCTACATTTTTAATAAAATCTAAAAACCAACAAATAAGGACTTATAAAAAATGAGTAAAATAGTGTTCTGACCATTAAAACACATTCTTTTATATAAAGCTTAAACTCAACCATGAAAAAACAAAGTTGAAATTTTCAAATAGGTAACATGTCCATGTTTCACTCTTTAAGCTCAAAATCTTCAGAAACTAAGTTTAATGTGTTATTTATTAACTGTAAAAATTTGGGTTCAAAACTCTTTTGTTTACTATGAGAAAAACACATTTTCTCGTAACATCGCACATGGAACAACAACCCGTCCAAAAACACATTTTCTCGCAACTACGCATTGAAAAAAATTGAGCACACAACTCAAATGTTTACTATGTAAACAATGCATTTTTTTTCACGATTGCGCGACTATGACAACAAGAATTTTAGATTCCAAATAACACCAAAATTCGCATTTCGTATGAATGAGTTTAACCCAACATCCCGTCATGCATTAAATACTAGTTACTCCAACGAGTATCATAACAAGATATCACAAAAGAAACACTAATGTTATTCTCTTTTAGTGAAATCAAAGACCATCTTAGCAACTTCAAAGCATCTTGAGTAGTTATGTTGTTTTACATTATAGTGTAATAATAATCACAAAACCTTGCGAACCAAAAGCAATTTCATGTTAAATATCGTTCACACAAGTCAACAACTATAAACATAACTTAATTAACTAATATTTGAATTACCAAATATTCCTTTTAAAACCAAATGTTTCTTTCACGTAACTTACAATAGTCAAAGAGAAGGACTACAAAAACGTCCATTATTTTCTCACTTAATAAAGGGTTTTGCTAAACTCTGCCAATCGGGGTGGCAGAGGTTAAAGTGTATTTAATACACACAAACTTTCATAATTAACCAGAAAATGCATTGTAGGCAGAGTTTAGCAAAACCCCTTAATAAATCATATTTCATTTATTGATAATAATCAACACCAATAAATTCCCATTAACAAACTATGATCAAAAAATCGTTTGGTTTTCCTTAACACATTAGAAGCCTTGTTTCATGTTTTCATCGGTTTTACTATATGCTATTTAGAAGTAAGTTCAATAATACTTTTTCATGAAATCATCAACGGCTTAACTTCTCAAAAATAGTAGGAAGATGATTAACGTATAAAAGGTATCCAACAACTTCCATTTACATTCAAACAAATAAATCTATATTGAGCATGCGATTCATGAAAATGGACACTTTAGATAATAGTTATTCTCATTCATTCTTATTCACCAACTTGAAATTGGGTTATGATAACAGCTAGCAGGTCACATTTCATATTTCTTTTCTTTGGCATTAATGTAGTAAATCAAATCATTCGTTGCCATGTTGTGTCTTTCTTTTCATTTTGTGTAACACGCATATGTCTCTTAATTTCACTTCTATTTCGTAGAAATGGTTTTTTCAAAATATGTACAAAACTCTTGCTCATTTTGTTATTTCACATATTAACAAACATCTCTAATGGCAATATCGAATTAAGGTCTGTTTTAAGATTGTTGTATATATTAGGTGTATTGCTATTAACAAGAAACAAACAATATGTTGATAATAACAAGAAACAATAAAGTGTAGAAAATAGTAAACAAGGAAAATGTTGAGTCTTGTGATGCTCACAGTTTCCTTAAGATAGATTTGTCCTCTCCATGGTGCTTGAGAATCGTGAAGGTCTATCTCCCAGGATACAACAACAACGGATAACCCCGTTAGCACAAACGAGTTATCAAGGCGAACCAATACGTGCATTCCCTCTATTACGAACCGGATACACACAATGCCAAAATGAACGGATAAATAAAAGGAGAGGAGTGAGTGTATTTCTTGGTTTGTTTAGACATATGAGAAAAGCTCTCAATTTATAGGGAAAGATATCAAGAAAAAACTGTCAAATTATTAATCATACTAATGGCTCATGAACACAAAATTAATTCGGCCGTTACATTTGACCATACATTAATTTTTCCTGTTAATGCCCATTAGTGTATTTGATGACCATCAATTGTCATTCAAACCACCATTTGACACATTTTTCCACCAGTAACATGGCCGGATTTGAGCATGTGTAAGGTGCTCGACTGCCCAGGGCTTCTATTTTTTCAAGGGCCCCATGATAATAGACATAGTGGTTGATTTAATTGTATGCTTGGCCTAAAACTGATAAAAATGTGTTCATGAATGATATACTATTTGATTTTACAAAAATAACGAGGTAAAAATGGATTAATATGAAGTAAATTTAAAAAATGATGTCTTACGTAGGGTTGTTGTAGTTTAGGTCTTTAATAGACGAAGAAGATGACTATATTGAGTCATTAACATTTTTGGCCCTTAAAGTTTATAGATTTTTCACACTTGTCTTCTATTTTTAGAGTTAGTCTTAAAAAGGGTTGAAAGTTTACGCAGAGTAACAATTTTAGCCTTTGGTTTAAAAACAACACTAAGGTCATAGATAACTCAAAATATATTTACAATATGTTACTATCTAAAAACTCTCCAAAAGCAGTTAATGTTGGAAACACAAAAAGTGTCGGTCACTTTCAAGTTGTAATAGGTCTTAGCTCGTAGATTGTGTCATATTAAGTATAGAAGCTAATCCGGCCCAAGGCCCATGGGAAGCCCATCATAGCCCATAGGTCGGCCATCATGTAACTATATAAGCCCTCTCCTAGCTTTGGAGAGGGGTTGGTTGTTTCATTTCTTCCATATTTCCACATAGTAATAACATCATCCATTTCATTACTTTCTCTCATAAAACATCACAACCCACATCTCTCTCTTGTTCTTGGTAGATCATAAGATTACATGTTTCTTCATTAACATTTGAATATGTGTTCAAAACGATTTATATTTAAAACCATCAACCATAGAAAATCCCAAATTTTTGTACTTCATAAGGTTTGTAAGAAAACATTTCAGTTGTCTAAAATTTTTAACCGCAAGACTTTGGGTCGTCCATATTGGTACCATCTCCAGAACACAAACACTAGGGCGGGCACAATTACCACGGATGACGTGAGGAACTCGGCCTAAGGTTATCACTTTCTCATGAATCTTTTTGTCCTATTTGTAGTCTCTAAAGCTAAAGCCCTAATTGTATACAGCATAACCACTAATTACGACTATACTAATCAAGGGTGTTTCCTATGTGACTATTTATGAACGAGTTCATCGTTTAGAAAGCAAGTATTACTTTTTCTAAAAAGTAATAGTGTAGGACAAGGTTTGACAACCGAACATAATACATACTACAACTGTTAGTTTGTTACCTAAATAGTAAATAAAAAATATTTCAAAATATTGTTTTTATAATACGTGTATCCCCAAATAGTATAACCAAAATAATATATCCGAACACAATGTGTTCAACGCGGCCTCCGACAACTCAGTTAGGGAGTATCCAAATAATTTGAGTATAAGTATTCAAATAAAAATATTAGTATATACCTGCTTGTATATAAGTACAGTAGCAAAGTATGATACTCATTGGCGACATATAAACATTGAAAGTAAGCAGTCACCAAATGTAAGCGATAGTGGGATCATATATATATAAGTGGTATTAAGTAAGAGCCAACATGTAAAGCGTGTAAGCAAGCATGTAGCGGGGGGGGCCAACAAAAAACAATAATTATTATAATAGCAAAATTATAACCTGTAATGGCACATATAACGCAATGCTAAGGCACGCATGTAATACATGTATAATGAAATAGTGAATCATTAGTAAAAGTAAGCAAACACTCGCATTATCAATCATAAGACAATTAACCTAACACATAAAACAGTATACACTACATAAGGTCGAATTTATTCAGTAATCTCGGGTTATGTCCGACCAGCATGTTCAAAAACTACCCCTATCATTCTATATCTCTCGTAATTAGCATAGTTATCAGCTATGCATAATCAAGAAAAATGATTAATGCACGACTAGTCAACTCATATCAGTTCGGATGTTTTAATGAAAACTTTAGTTTTGGCTATTTTGAGGTTTTTGTATCTTAGAAAAACCCATTCTGCTATAAACCTTTAGCCAAACCCAATCTGTCAAACACTGCCCCCGTATGAGCGAAACACAAGGTCCGACATTTGTGAGAGACATCATAAAAGATTAGTATATTTTGCCACATGATGAGTCAAAGCAAAGAATGTGAATTACAAAGTTATCAATAAATGACGGAAACTAAGCAGATGAGAGAAAAACGATTTGGCTTAAAGAAAACACTAGCAATGATATCTTTGATTCAATACCGTTTAATTTAGGTAAATGATGAAGCGACCTAAAGTGATACTCGAAAATGTCAACTAAATTGGTGATCTCGTAGGTTTTAATTAAACCAGTTTGTCCATAATTAAAAGTGATAATATGCAAGATCAAAATCGTGTGCAACCATGTATATAAATATATTCCATCATCTAAATAACTGAGTCACATCATGTCTATAGCATTCAGTCAATCAACCAATCAACCTTGAACCCCCCCACAAAGCGCATTATAATCTCCGAACCGATCGCCTATCACTAGAACTATACAGCGCTAAGAAGTTTAATAAGAATTATAACATGTCATCAGTAGAAGATCAATGTATAGAAGCACAACAAGTCACTAATTGTAAGCCACATAATGAATATTGTCCCGTAACATAGAGAATTTTAGCAACATGTAGTAAAATAGTTTTAAAAGAAGTTTGAGTATCATTGTCCACCTAGAAGGGTTTAAAAGTAGGGCTACAAGACTCACCTAAATAAAATAAATGTCGTTGAAATAGATGATCCTAGGCATAAACAGCAACGGTGGCCGACCACAACCTAATTAATAAAGTTTACTTTATTGGGTATGGCTAAATGAAAATGAATTGATGCATACAATTTGTAAAAGATTTGTAATATCGTTGTAACAGTTTTGTATAACATTGGTTTGTATGAAGATGATAAACTTTGACTTGATGAACTTAGTTCAAATACGATACATATATACGATATATGTAATATATAAACTTAAATAAAAATCCAGACTAATAAAAAGAAAGTAAAATAATATTAATTGGACAATAAACAAGAAATAAGTAGTGAGAATATATAAGAAAATAAATAGAATAAAAATAAATGTATAACATGAGGGCAGCGTGCGGCGAGAGCGAGGAGAAAGACATAAAAAATTAAAAACATGGTTTTTCCCGAAATAGTTACCCAATCCCCAAGTTAATTTTAAGACATTCGCATGTAATTGTTAAAAAGTTTAACACACAATTTTATATAATAAATTTATATAAAATTATATTTTCGTGTTTTAGTTAGATATTAATAAATAATATTTTATTAATTTTATCTTGTTGTGACGATAAGATCAATACTTAGTAGTCATTTTCATGAGTATTTAATTATTTTCATTATTTAGTTTAAGTATAACAATTATTTAGTAACCATAAAATAATATTTAATAAAACAATGTGATTTCATCCTTTTTTTTGGGTTATAAGAAAACAAGTTTTATAAAATATTTTCGAAGTGTAAAATGTTAATAATATTTCGGCATGACCCGTTCGTTTATAGCTACTTTCTAAAGTCATAGACTTTATCAAAACATTTTTTTCTCAAAAAGAATTCAGTTTTTTGACCACAATGCCGCAATCACACGTTTTCGTCTCGTTTTTATCACAAACATATATCAATTGACTCATTTAACAAACCTATACATCCGAATTCCAGTAAGATCGATGAAATAGTTTGATTTAGAACAAAATCACTTGATTTCACTCATTGGCCAAAAACTCCTCTGTTAGACACCACAATTACAAGTTTTAAGTTTTTAGCCCATAATTTACCCAATACAATTTACATAGATAAGCCCGAATATACATAACCAAAATTTCCATCAAGTTTAATAAGTCGAAATATACTTAAAGTAATAAAAGCGCACTAAATAAAATACGTTGTATAGACGATATAAGCTTATGACCTAGCATAAAATGTGTTTATTAGTCTTATTGGGCCTTATAGCCCATTAATATTCCATGATATTTAGACATACTTCGAGCCACTAAACTCCAAGTTTTTTATCAATTAAGTCCAACAAGTTTAGCCAATTATCAGAAAAATGTTTTAGCTTGCTACTAATCCATTATTTAGCCCTTTATCAATAAGTAGAAAACAACCCCTTATAAATAAGCCGAATGTATAAATAAGCCTATAAGCAATATAAGTAATTAAGCAAAACGAAATAAGTCGAACATAAATAAGCAATTAAGCCCTTGTTTTATCAAAGTAAGTTAAACAAAAAGCCACAAATAAGTCAGTATTCGTTGGGGCCTTGTTGGCCGTTCTGTATGCATTAGCCCAACAATACATTTCAAAAATATATAACCCAAGAAATAAGTCAATAAGTTATATATTAAGAGAATAACACTTTGGTATCAAAATAAGCTAGAATATAAGCCACAAAAATAAGCCGAGACCAAAAAGAGTCAAAATAAGCTACGGCTTATTTCTCCTTGTTGGTTCGAGAGTCAATAAAGTCGAATAAGCTACGATAAGCTCAAAAATGAAGCTAATAAGCATAAACGCCATCTCTATGTCGAAAATAACCACAAAATCATGCTAGAAAATAAGTCGATAAAGTTTTTTGAAATAAACCAAAATGGCTTTTTCCTTTTGTTTTTCTTTTATGTCAACAATCATACGCCCAAATAAGCACTCCATGTCTTATTAATAAGCCAGAAATAAGCTATAATCAATTTTGACACAAAATTAGAATTATGCATAAAAAACATTATATTTCACCAACAGCAACCATAATATTACAAAATACTTTTCTAATGGTTTCTTTTTTTATAATTTCAAGAACAAAATCGCACCACCTTTTATGTTTTTTTTGTAGTTTTGAACACTATACTTCACAAAATAAAGATGTACAACTAAGTGTTTATACATCATGAGATTAATAAAATACAAGTATTATAACTAAATGATAACTTATAAAAAATGAGAGTTTCAGAAGAATTAAGGCTAACCAACCAACAAACCCAAACGTTGTTTTATTACCCAAACGACAATAAAAAACCCGAGTATACCCAAGCTTTCTATTCTTGTACAAAGAAGAAAAAATGTATGTTTAGGGGGTGGTTTGTTGTTCCGTACCCGAACCCAAGAGGAAGGACGAAAAGTTATGTTTTTTATGTGTATTTTTTTGTTATCTTAGTTTATTTTTGAATGAATATAGACAATTTAAAAGGGATCATATGGATCCATGATTTTTGCTATGTGTCCCACCATGAGCTGGTCATGTACAATAGCAAAGGGAATCCTAAGCTTTTTAATGAATTTAAAATTTGTGTAGTTCTTGTTTCATTAATTGCAAACGTAACACCGTCTTCTTTTTTAGCAAGGTTATTATGATTTATGAAATGTTTTATAAAAGTTAAGTTTATGAGTGTATAATTAAGTAATTTAAATGAAATTTTAACTATTGTTGTGCTGGTACGCATTGTGTGATGTTTTTTGCTGCGTGCGGGAAGATTTCCCGGTCCATGACCAATGCAAACGTAAATGTGTAGAAAGTGATAATTTGAAATAAAAATGATGTATTATTATAGAAAATTGTTGGTTGACAGCCGGTTACATCGTAATTGTTTTAGTACAGTAAAATTCAACAAGAGTCAAAATCTGAGTTGTGCTATAGAAAATCAATAAGATAGTAATATGAAAATATAAAGTCATGGTATTATAGAACACTATAACTTAGGAAAAATCACCGGTTATTACAGTCTACCCCAGTTAAGAGAATTTCGTCCCGAAATTCAACTAGTGCAACTGCTAAAAAGATGCGGGTACGTAAGTCTCAGTTGGTCCTCTCGTTCCAAAGTAAATTTGAGTCCTCGCTTTGAGTTCCCTCTAAGTTTGAACTCTGAAATCTTATCTCATATAATTTGCTTAACTTTCCTAACGAGAGTTTCATTTGGTTCTTCCGTTATATGAAATCAATCATCAAACTGACTTTCTATGGGGTGATAACTAGTTAATCATCGGCTAGGTTTTACTTAGGGTTCATCACATGCCAACCATTAAAATCCTGAGGGTGTTTGCAGGTCAAGGTGATGAATTTCGCTAATGAAACTGCCAGTCTAGTGTAACGACCTTGTCTACTACATTAGAATCTATAATTTTAATCTTTTCATATTATAAAAGACTTATGCTTGTACTTAGAATTCAATGGAGGTTAATTTCTTCATGAAAGAATTAAAAGTCAAATCAAGACTCGGTGTTGTGGTCATAGCTTATGTGGCATGGTCAAATACTACTAGAATTTAAAATCATGACATTTCTATCCAAGCTTATCCTACTAAGTGAAAAGGAGTGTCAGTCTAAAGAAACTATCAGGCGGCTATATTGGCGAGGGTAAGCTTTCTCGTCCATTGAGAAAAATTATCATAAACCTTAAGCTAAGTAACAACTTTGAATCTAACTTAACTCCACAACTCAATCAAACAAGAATTGTCATAAAATTAAGCTAAGCATTAAGTTGTTATTACAAGCTTAACGTTTTTGAAAAGTCTGCTCAATCTTGGGTTCGCTCAAAACAAATGAATGGATATCTACACCTTAGGTTGATGAGATTAGCGAAGAAGGTTATGGGTTTAGTCAAGGCAAGTGAATGGTTCAGAGAGAAATTGGTAAAGATGATAGGGGAGGAGGCATCGTATTGCGGAACATCATGTATCTATCAGGGAGAGGAGGATCAGTCGTTCTCTATACGGTCTTCATTAGAATCCAAAATGGCTTGCATGAAACGGGGTATGAGTTGGTGTAGATGGGCACAAAAACTTGTTACTAGTGTAATCGATTAGGTCGCTTTGCTTGAGGCTGCACTGCATAGCTAATTTATGGAAGTTGTGGTTTCTTGTGGACTCACAAAGGTCGATATATTCGTCAAAAGAAATTTGAAAAGATCAACGTGAAAGAAGAATGAAGAACCTGCTTGCGTTTGACGTCTGGTGCCAAAAGATGTTTTGTGTCTTCTTCTTCGTACCATCGTGTAAATCGTAAATCAAAGAGATTAGATAGAGTGCCAGTTGCAGAATTTGTAAGTGGAGAACAATTTGTTACTGAAGAAATCATTGTAGAAGGGAATCGTTAGCTAAATATCGAGGTAAGAACTACATGGGATATAAAGATTATTGGGGTTGCATCTCCGAATGGAGGAATGATTGTTGTATATGAAGATTGAAGAAGTAAGAAGGAAGGCTTCCCAATGTGAAGAAGGTTGTTTCAAGGAAATTAAAGGAAATGCAAAGGAAAATCAAATTCGTGGTATAGAGTTGGCAGTCGTAGTCTTGAATTGAAATTATGGAGATGATATTTGTATGGTGCGCATTGTCATATATGTACAGACCATAAGAGTCTATGTATAATTTTCGTAAGGAGGTTCTCATATTAAGTCGAGTAGCGTAAGCGAGGTTAGCAGTGGGTCGCGACGATGGCGTCCTTATCGCCTAGGAAGAGTAAGCGTAGTTGCTGATGTCATATACCGAAAAGAAGGGTAGGACTAGTTAGAGTTTGAAGTTGAAGATGATGATCTATAAATCAAATTTTCTAAGGGCAGAATCTGGTGTTAATGATTTGGAGCGTTTGCAATTTTTTTTACTGATAATCAGAGGTGTTTAGTTCGTTCTAATGGCCAAATGGTGTGTCGACATAGTGCGTGTCCCTTCTTAGAGGCATGATTTAAAAATTTGTTAACGACGTTTATTTGAGTAAACCATTATAAAATTTTGACCATAAATGTAGTTTGGAGCAACATTGTTTGAAGCTTTCATTAATTATAGTCATGTGAAAAGATGTATGTAAAAATTTGTGTATCTACTAAACAATTTTTCGTATGTGATCTGGATTTTTGATTTTTAAGAAAATTAACATTTGAACATGTGTTCAAAACGATTTATATTTAAAACCGTCAACCATAGAAAATCCTAAATTTTTGTACTTCATAAGGTTTGTAGGAAAATGTTTCAGTTGTCTAAAATTTTTGACCGCAAGACTTTAGGTCGTCCATATTGGTACCATCTCCAGAACATAAACACTAGGGCGGGCACAATTACCACGGATGACGTGAGGAACTCAGCCTAAGGTTACCACTTTCTCATGAATCCTTTTTTCCTATTTGTAGTCTCTAAAGTCCTAATTGTATGACAGGACCACTAATTGCGACTACGTTGATCAGTGGGTTGTTCCTAGTGTGACTAAGGATGTAATCCAATTCATCAGCTTAGAATGCGGTGTATTTAGATTTTGTAATAAAGTGAGTAGTATGGGGAGGGGAAAGGGCATGTGATAACCGTGACATAATAACATAGGGCACCAACTGTGTAGTTGTGTACCCAAATTAGTATATAAATAAATTATTTCAAAATAATGTATCCCAAATAGTATAACCAAAATAATATATCCAAAATAATGTATTCAACGTTAGCCGTCTGAAAACTCAATTTGGGACGTATCCGAAATAATGTTTAGTATAGTATTCAAAATAAAAAATATTTGTATAGGCCTGCTTGTTTATAAGTAAGCAGTAGCAAAGTATGAGTACACATTGTGACATATAGAGCATTGCAAGGCAAGCATGTCAGCAAAATACTCTTATCATGTTTGGGGTTTTATGAAAACTTTAGTTTTGTTATAGTTGGGTTTTTATCTGAGAAAAACCAAAATTCTCTATAACCTTAGGCTCTGATACCAATCTGTCACACCCCGCAAAGAACGGAAACACGAGGTGCGACATTTCGGAGACATCGCATAAGATAGTAGATTTCGCCACATTTAGTTAGAAGCAAAGAAATTTATGTACAATGTTACATAAGATACAATTTCTTATAGAAGAAAACATTTGTCTTTAGAAAACGCCTTGGCAATGGATAGCTTTGATTTCAAGTACATTCAATTTGTAAATGCAGATCACCTGAAAATGATACTTGAAAAGGTCAACATAAAGTTGGTGAGCTCGTAGGTTTAGAGTGTAAACCTAGTTGTTGTGCCAGAATTTAAAGAGGGACAATAGTTGTTAGCCTCAAAATATTAAGCCGAACTGGAAGTTCGTTCATTACGTGTACGAGTCTCGGTCATTTAATTAGTTAATGTTGTAATAGTATAATATCAGGAATCGGGCTCGATAGTTAATCTAATATTGTATATGTTTCGGGTTTGATCCCAAGCAAAACCCGAGCCCGAGTCCTAGTCAATGATCCCGAACGTCACTTAATGTGTCGGGGTATATAAGTAACTTTTCCTCTTTGGAAAAGTTAGTTGTTCATTTTCTAAATTCCACTTTCCTATTTTCTCTCATCTCTCTCTCTCTCTTCTTTCTCTCTCTACAAAACAACTCATCTCTCTCTCTAATTCTCTAGTTTGATTCTTATATGATGTATGTTATGAAGTGATTACGGGATCCTACAATTGGCATCAGAGCTACGTGTGGATTCGTGGTTGATTCGTGTGGTAAAACAAGCTCAAATTCGTCCTTAATTTGGCTTAGAACAACCTACGGCTCAAAATTTTAATTTGGGTTTGGTTGTTGGTTAATCTTGCTCTCTACTTGTTCTACACATCAAAAGGTTAGAGTGCTTCAAATTTCGTGTGTTAAACAAGCTCCTAGCTCGAATTATAAGCAAACAAGTAAGTGTTCTTCGTGGAGGTTTGCGTTTTATATTATTTTTCTAGGCAGCGAGTTGACAGGTTTAGGGGGACAAGATCCTTGATTTAAGGAATAGTGTCACGGCGGTTTGACTTGGTCAGTGGCGAGTTGAGTATAATAATAATATTTATCAACCGGCGGTTTTCCATTCTTGTGGCGAGTTGCCTTTTAGGTGGCGAGTTGTGCAGGTACACGGCGACTTGATTATAATATTGAGCAAATTTTAACGTTACTATGGCCAAATTGAAAACAGACGGCGAGTTGCTCAAGTTTAATGTGACGGCGAGTTAATAAGTCACGGCGAGTTGCTCCTTTTATCCCACGGCGAGTTAAGGATTTCTAGGCAGCGAGTTACTAGTAAAAACGGCGGTTTGCTCATTATTTTAATTGGCAGCGAGTTGTCGAGGTTCACGGCTGTCTGCTTATTTAAGTGAAGGCGGCGAGTTGTGTAACTCCAGACGACACCCTTTTTAGCGACATTTTTTTTACGGAAAAAGTTGAGTAATATATAATTTTTTCTATAGCCTTTTTAACTTATTTTTACACCAAATTCAAATTTTGGTAATAGGGTAAAAAAAATTTCGGTCGACACCTTTTTAGCGTCACTTTTTGGCGGGAAAAATTAAGTAAAGTATAATTTTTTCTATAGCCTTTTTAGCTTATTTTTACACCAAATTTAGATTTTGGTAATAAGGTAAAATTTAGTTTTTTTTCATAATCCAACTGCGCCGAATTCCAAACAAATCATCAAACCATAAGCCAAAACCAAAACCATCAACAAGGACTTAAACTGCATTAATCATACAAGAAACAAACCTCAACAACAATCGATTATTCATTTACGGTTTTCTATTGATTTCGTAAAATCCCGTTAATTCATTTATCGGTTTTAATCATAGACGTGTAAAATCCCGTGAACGGAGAATTGCATACATAACCACATCAAATCATCAATCACATCATATCCACTTAAGATCCAACAACTTTCACACTTCATAGTACATATTCCTTCAATCACATGTCTATCTAGTCAATCACATTCCTCAACAATAGTCCAAATGCACAACAATAATCTGGCACTGGTTCAAAAGATCGTCCACCAATGCTTGGACCAGGAAGATATTCACAGTGGAGATCACATTTTCTATGGTACATTGACACGAAACCAAATGGTGAGGGACTGAGAAAAAGCATACTATCTGGTCCCTACGTGCCATCTACTGTACTAGTTCAAGTTGTTGCTGCAACGGAAGGTGTTCCTACAATTCAACAACATACAACAATTGAAACAATATTGAACACGACTCCAGAGAACAAAGAACACTTTCTGTCTAAAAAGGAAGCAATTTTCTTGCTTTTAACTGGTATTGGGAGATATATCTATTCCACTGTTGAAGCTTTGTAAAACAGCGAATGAGATGTGAATAGCCATAGAAATGCTCAACAGGTGAATGATTGAACTCGTACAAGATTGTAAAGACTCATCTGTTCTGGGAAATTTGGGAAGTTTACTTCTCGTGATGAAGAATCAATGGAGTCTTATTACTCACGGTTTTATAAACTGATGAATGAGTTGACAAGGAACAACTTGCAAGTTACTACAATGCAAGTGAATGTTCAATTTCTTCAACAACTTCAACCAGAATGGTCAAGATTTTGTAACGGTTGTCAAGTAATCAAAAGAAATAGACACCATCTCATATCACACACTTTTTGACATTCTGAAGCATTATCCAAAATAAATTAATGATATCCGTGCTGAGAGAATAGCCAAAAGTGCAAATCCATTAGCACTTCTTGCGGCTGCTCAACCATATTCAGATAATTACTATCAAGCACCAAAACCTCAGAGAACAAATACAACATCATCTTCTACAAGACCAAGTTCATCTACCAACACAAAGGCAAAGAGATCGCCAAACCAGTTACACCTCAATCTGAGTCAGTATCTGAAGAAGACAGTGATCCTGAACACCAAAACTCAGAAGGGATAAAGGACAAGCAATAGAATTTCTGGCTCTCCTTGCAAAGTATTTCAAGAAGCACTACAAACCTACCAACAACAACCTCGAACTATCTTCAAACTTCAGAACAAGACATGAAAGATACCACACTCAAGGTATAACAACAACAATCATCAGGGCAGGTTTGGGAATCAAAAGGACAATGACAGTATGCTGGAACTAGGGAAACTGAAGCAGTCCGGTAGTTGCAACAAACGGAATCAATGCATTAACCTGCAGGTATTTGGCCAATATCAAAGGAATTAAGGAAGGCCAAAGCTGTTAAAGACATACTCTATCACCAGGAAAAGATAGATGACATGATGTGTAAAACAAGCTGAATAAGGTGTTCACTGCGAAGCTGAGCACGCTGATTGGCTAGAGGATCCGGATGAAGAGATTTGATGTACAGGTAATTAGAAGTCACAATACAGTTTCATGGTAAAGATTCAAGGAGTCTCCTTACCAGAAGAAATCTAGCTCAACTAAACAGCCATTGGAACAGGTACAAAACCATGATGAAAATAATGTGTTTGCAAATGAAAGATGTAAAACCTAAAAATCTCAACAAGTGTAAAATTACCAAAATACCCCTAATGCAAGAAAATTTCATATAGCTTAAAAAAATTCATATAAAGGTTAAAATGATAATAATGCAACTATGACAATTATGAAATTTTATGTAAGATTAAAATACCTTAATGTTTATACAAAAAAATAATTAAAATTGTAAATAAAAACTTTAGCCGAAATATGAATATTTTAATACATAAATTAATTATAATTATTAAATATTAAAAAATTTTTATTTAAAAAATTAATTAAAATTTTTAAAATATTATACAAATAAAATAAAATAAAATATGGATAAATACAAAATAAATTAGGCAAAGTTAAAATATGATTTTATCTCTTTTGAAAACTAAAAATCTCTGCCAAAACTCTAAGTATATCTTTTATACAATTTTCATTTGTTAAATCCAAAAAAAAAACAATAGCACCGAAACCCTAAAAACCAAAAATGGTGGCATAAGAATTTTCCAAGGGCAAAGACAATTTTTCTAGGGTGTTTTGAAGGTCAAGGATTGTGGGAAAAATGTGGGTGTATTGTTTTAAGGCTGGTATCGATTGTGTAATTTGTTTTTGGGTTCGAATTAAGGCAACCGGGTCAATAATTCATTAAAATCTTCAAGTATCATCAAAGTTATTTTTTGTATCTCAAATTTTCAATCATATTAATTCATCTATGCATGAGAACACAAATTATTCATTGGCTATGTTATTCTTGATTTTATAAAATATAAAACATGTTCAAAACCCTAAATTGTAGTAGCTAAATTATGAAACGGCACAAATAATATTTTGTAAAATTGATTTTATATTTTTATAAGGTTGTTCATATCACATATAACTCAGAAAAATTGTTGGAAAATGGGGAAGGGGGGGTTGGAGAGGGATTCAGGCGGAATAATTATTGGGGGGGAGGTTGCGGCGGGGGGGTTATTATTGTTTTGCGATTTTGAATTAAAGGAAAAAGAAGAAGAAATAAAATTAGGGTTAGGGTTTTGATAATTTTTCCAGGTGAATTTAATGCCAATGATTGGGAAATAATTATGTTTGTGATTGGGAAAAATTTAATTAGGGTTTTAGTGATTTACTTATTAGCCGATTTGATATTTAAAGTATAAGGACTTGTTTTGTAATTTCTGAAACTATGGGGTCTGATTTTAGACATGGTTGATTATATATAATATATTCTGTATAAAAATAGTTGGGGGGTATAAAAGGTCAATTCGATTATTATTTTGGATTAAAAGGTTAATTTACAAATAAATAGAGCTAATTAGAAATTAATTAATTAAAAATAGAGAGACTGAAAATTGTAAAATACTGATAAATTATAAGGATTGGTTTAGTATTTAATGTATCAAGTAATAAATTTGTCATATTTGAATCAATAAGGACTTGTTTTTATTGTAAGTATGGATAGGTTGAAATTCAAAATAGCACATTCACCTAAGATATAATAATTGTTGGGAGTGAAAAGTTCACAAATTTTAAATATGAGTAGTGTTAGCATCTTAACTGATATTTAACTGTGATTTCGTTTTAAGCTTGGTTTGGATAAGTGAAAAGTCAGGGACGATGCATTTATCATTTTTGAGGCATTCTCGGATCGAAATGCATCTTGTTCTATGATCCCTAACGGTTATGGAAATAACGGAAGTCGGAATATTCTAGGTAATTATAAAAAAAATCATCATAAAAAATGGAAAAAGTTTTGAAAAATGGGAAAATGCGGTGTTTTAAAGCTTGTGATTTCTTAACTCTCCCCACAAAAGTCTTTGCTACTTTTCAAAGATTTAGTTTGGGAAAGTTTTGTGGAATTTGGTTTTAGAGCATATAATATTGCGTGAGGACACGGCAATCACTTAGTTTGGGGAATTTTGATATGTGAGAAATCACATATCCTTATTATATTCAAAATGGCCCTTAAATGATCAAAATGTGCAAAAATATGCTTGTATTTGTGTATTTTGTTGTTTGTGAATGTGTAGGTACGGATAATGTAAAAATTACAAGAAAACGGTCAAAACCGGACAAACACGAACACGGGAACGGATAGAATGCACAAGAGCCGGAAGTTTCTAGCAAAAGGTCATCAAAAGTCAACCCTTGGTCAACCACAAAACGACAAAATCCTTCAAAATCCCCCAAAATACCCTTATTGTTAACTCATTTTCATCAAAAGTCCCTAAACCCTAACACCATTATCTCCTTTTTATAAAAGAGATAACCGTCGTTATCTCTTATAATTATAAAACCATTTAACCAAACTTGTGGCCCAATTCCTTATACTCGGGCCCAAGTCAACAACCCAAACCCCTGGGTCAAACTAAGCTATAAAAAGGAAAGAAAAGGCGCGGGAAATTCAGTTTTTACTGTTCATCGTCGTTCTCGTTTTACCCTGCTTAAAAAACAAAGGGTAAATCCCAATTGTCTATGTGGAACAAAGATTCGAGTGCCAAGTAATGAGTCAGCATCAAAAATCGTCATCAAAGCTCTCCTATTGGCTAGAATTGACAAGGGAATGACACGTGGGATCCTAAAGAAACACACAAGGAATGCAAAATTACTCTAAATCCAGTGTAATAAAAGCACAAAGCTCCTGACACAAGAAATGCCACGTAGGCAATCCTTGTGATCACATTTTTGATCCAACGGATAAGAAAGAACATCAAATGATTGCAAGAATTGAAGGGCCAAGATTTAGAGATCAAGGAAGAGCGTGTTCAGACCTAGAAGCTTCCTTATCCCCTATAAATAGAGCTCTCTCCTCACTCACATGGATCATCATATCATCTTCTTTTTTATCAATATCTAGGAGTAAAATTTAGTGTAGCTTTAGTTTAATTAGCTTATTAAGTCGTTTTCAGCTTAATGTAACTTTTTTCTATTGTAATTTCAATTAAAAAGCTTTGTAACCTTTCATCTTAATCAATAAAAGTTGTTAGCCTCAAAATATTGAGTCGAACATGAAGTTCGTTCATTATGTATTTTAGTCTCGGTCAATCAATTAGTTAACGTTGTAATAGGAAAGTATCGGGAATCGGGCTCGATAGTTAATCTAATATTGTCTATGTTTCAGGTTTAATCCCAAGCAAAATCCGAGCCCGGGTCCTAGTCAAATTTCCCGAACGTCACTTAATGTGTCGGGGTATATAAGTAACTTTTCCACCTAGGAAAAGTTAGTGGATTTCATTTCTAAATATTTCTTTTTCTCTAATTCTCTCTTAACTCTCTCTCTCTCTCTTCTTTCTCTCTTTAGAAATCAACTCTCTCCTTTCTTGATCTAGATTCGTGATTGTTATATGAAGTGTTAATCGGGATCCTACAATTGGTATCAGAGCCTCAGTGGATGCGTGATTGATTCGTGTGGTTAATAAGC
The DNA here is from genome assembly GCA_026074375.1 of Tanacetum coccineum. Classification (NCBI taxonomy): domain Eukaryota; kingdom Viridiplantae; phylum Streptophyta; class Magnoliopsida; order Asterales; family Asteraceae; genus Tanacetum; species Tanacetum coccineum. Next base: position 17,757 of record BQNB010117906.1, read on the forward strand.
TAAAATTCGTGGTTTATTTTGGTTAAAAATAGCCCACGGCTCAGAAATTATTTTTGGGTTAAATTTGTTGGTTAATCTTGTTGTTTCTCTTGCTCTACATGTTAAACAAGGTGTATTGTTGCCATTCCAAGTGATACTCAAGCCTCAAGATCGAAAACAAGCAAATAAGGTTCGGATTATTTTAGTGTTCTTCGTGGAGGTTTGCATTTTATATTATTGTTCTAGGAGGCGGTTTGACAAGCATAGGGGACAAGATCCGTGATTTAAGGAATAGTGTCACGGCGGTTTGACTTGGTCAAAGGCGAGTTGAGTTTAATAATAGAAAAAAATTTGTGGCGAGTTGCTTAATTCATGGCGATTTGATTTATTTGTTCACATAGGCAGCGAGTTACTACAGGGACAAGGCGAGTTGCTTATTATATTGTGCAAAAAGAATCGTTACCATGCCAAAATTTCAAAAAAAAACAACAACAATGGCGGTTTGAATAAATTATAGGCGGTGAGTTGTTAAAAAGAGACGGCGAGTTAGTCATATTCTAGGCGGCGAGTTACAATCATACACGGTGAGTTGCTTTTTATACCGGCGAGTTAATTATCAAAATACACGGCGAGTTGCCAAAAACCATGGCGGTTTGAGTTAAAAGAATAAGATAGCGGTTTGAGTTTTAAATTCGCGGCAGTTTGAGAGAAAATCTAGGCGGCGTTTGTCTTATATTAGAAGGCGGTTTGCTTAATTTATAGGCGGCAGTTTGCTTGTTAATTAGGTGGCGGTTTGCTTGATAATTGGCGGCGGTTTGGTGCCATGCTTGGTGGCGGTTTGCTTGATTTATTAAGTAAAATTTCATATTGAGAATATTGGACTTTGAACCTAAATCGACACTTAATTAAACATAACAAATCATTAACCTAAACCATAATCAAGGACTTAAAGGACTAATCAAACATCAAACAAACCTTAAAGCACAAACGATTATTCATTCACGGTTTTCTAGTGATTTTGTAAAATCCCGTTAATTCATTATCGGTTTTAATCATAGACGTGTAAAATCCCGTAAACGTGAACTCCATACAAGACCAAAACTTCAATCACATCATATCCACTTAAGATCCAACAACTTTCACACTTCATAATTCATAACCATTCATTCATCATGTCTACTCCAGTCAATACATCCTCAACAGATAGTCAAATGCACAACAATATCATGGCAGCTGGTTCAAAAGATCGTCCACCAATGCTTGGACCAGGAAGATATTCACAATGGAGATCACGTTTTCTACGGTACATTGACACGAAACCAAATGGTGAGGGACTGAGAAAAAGCATACTATCTGGTCCCTACGTGCCATCTACTGTACTAGTTCAAGCTGTTGCTGCAACGGAAGGTAATCCTGCAATACAACAACATACAACAATTGAAACAGTATTGAACATGACTCCAGAGAACAAAGAACACTTTCTGTCTGAAAAAGAAGCAATTTTCTTGCTTTTAACTGGTATTGGAGATGATATCTATTCCACTGTTGATGCTTGTAAAACAGCGAATGAGATGTGGATAGCCATTGAAAGGCTACAACAGGGTGAATCATTGAACGTACAAGATGTAAAGACCAATCTGTTCTGGGAATTTGGGAAGTTTACTTCTCGAGATGGAGAATCAATGGAGTCGTATTACTCACGGTTTTATAAACTGATGAATGAGTTGACAAGGAACAACTTGCAAGTTACTACAATGCAAGTGAATGTTCAATTTCTTCAACAACTTCAACCAGAATGGTCAAGATTTGTGACGGTTGTCAAGCAATCAAAAGAAATAGACACCATCTCATATCACACACTTTTTGACATTCTGAAGCAGTATCAAAATGAAGTTAATGATATCCGTGCTGAGAGAATAGCCAAAAGTGCAAATCCATTAGCACTTCTTGCGGCTGCTCAACCATATTCAGATAATTACTATCAAGCACCAAAACCTCAAAGATCTAATGCAACATCATCTTCTACAAGACCTAGTGCATCTACCAGACACAAAGGCAAAGAGATCGCCAAACCAGTTACACCTCAATCTGAGTCAGTATCTGAAGAAGACAGTGATCCTGAACAAGCTCAGAGGGATAAGGACATGCAAAAGAATTTGGCACTCCTTGCAAAGTATTTCAAAAGGCTCTACAAACCTACCAACAACAACCTTCGAACTTCTTCAAACTCCAGGAACAAGACTGAAGATACCACACCAAGGTATAACAACGACAATCAATCAGGGCAGTTTAGGAATCAAATGACAATGACAGTTGCTGGGACTAGGGAAACTATAGGCAATCTGGTAGTGCAACAAACGGGGATACAGTGCTTTAATTGCAAGGGATTTGGCCACTATGCAAAGGAATGCAGGAAGCCAAAGCGGGTTAAAGACTATACGCATCACAAGGAAAAGATGATGATGTGCAAACAAGCTAAACAAGGTGTTCCACTGCAAGCTGAGCAAGCTGATTGGCTAGCAGACACGGATGAAGAGATTGATGAACAGGAATTAGAAGCACATTACAGTTTCATGGCAAAGATTCAGGAGGTCTTACCAGAAGAATCCAGTTCAACTGAACAGCCATTGGAACAGGTACAAAACAATGATGAAAATAATGTGTTTGCCAATGAAAGACAACATTCTAAGAATAATACCGCAGAATGTATTGATGAGCGTGGTGCGCTTGCTAATTTAATTGCAAATTTAACTCTTGATACTGAGGAAAACAAAACGATTTTAAAGCAATTAAAGAAAGCAAACGCATCATTGACTCAAGAACTAGAGGAGTGCAAAACTAACCTTGATGAGACTAGTAGGGCTCTGGGGGAGGCTACTAGTTGTCGGGATAGTTGTCTTATTGCACTTCAGAACAAACAGAATGAGCTTGAGAAGTACATAGCCTTTAATGACCGGACGATTGATTATGAAATACTTCAAACAAAGTTAAATGATACTCTAGGACTATTAGCTCTTAAAGACATTGAAATAAAAGAAGGTTTGAAAACAAAAGCCTATGAAATTTCAGTTCTCAATCAGAAACACGATGAGTTAGTCAAAAAGAGTCTTTTAACAAAGTCACAACTGGAAGGTTATCTCAAAGAGAAAACCAAGGTCATTTCGGATTTAAAGGTTAAGGAAGAGAAAGATATTGACAAGATGATTGAAATGGACAAACAATTAAAGTTTTTGAATGAAATTGTTTATACTCGTAATCAGTCAATTCAGACCATTCATATGTTAGCACCCAAATGCTCGACATATAATGGTAGACCAACCTTTGCTAATCCAAGGTACCTCAAGAAAGCTCAATCTGA
>BQNB010117907.1:0-21093 GCA_026074375.1 Tanacetum coccineum
GACGTACAGGGGACACCAGTAGTTACTGATGTGGCAGAGCTTAGCCAGAGGATGATAGACTTTGTCACGACTGTCAGACAGGACACAGATGAGATATATGGCAGACTGGATGATGCACAAGATGACAGGTTATTAATGAGTGGTCAGCTCAACACGCTGTTTAAAGATAGACGTGCTCATGCTCACACTACTTTACTCATGAAGAGAGAGGCTATACTTTCTCGCGAGGCCTGGGGACGGTCTATGGATGCTAGTGACCTTGCATGTTCCGAGGTTATGGCATTGCGTACTCAGGTGGTAGCACAGCAGTCAGAGATTGCAGCCTTGCGAGCAGCAGAACGTGCTCGGCAAGCACAGCTTACGGAGACATTGAGACTGATGAGTGCACTGTAAACACAGGTGACATATCTACGGGGACAGTTGGGACCCACTAGCGGTCCAGCACAGCCAGAGATACCGGAGGAGGCCGGTAGCAGTTCATAGATTTGGTTATGTTATAGCTATATTGTATTAGCCTACTAAGTATTACGGGTTAACTCCTGGCTAGTAAGGCTTTAGGTTGTTTATATTTCATTTTGTAACCTAATCGTAGTGATCATTTTGTATCTGAATTGGTCATGTATGTTTCTAGATTATATATGGAAAGGATGTATTATGTCATGTCTGTAATCGAATTTATTATAAATGAATGTCGATTTAGCTATACCATTGTTGATTTCAATTCAGTTGTAGATTTCACTATGTGATGTGATCTCATTTTACTTATTGTGTATATATCATGTCATGGTTATGATTTTACGAAATCTAACGGGTATTATATTTTCTTGTGATTGAAGAAAATGGCACCAAAAAGAACCACCAGATCAACACCAGCCGCAACAACTGCCACCACTACCACTATGACTAATACCTAGCTTAAGGCAATGATCGACCAGGGCGTTACTGCCGCTTTGGCAGCATGTGATGCTGACAGAAGCATGAATGGCGATGATAGCAATAATTCAGGAATGAGTGTTAGAAGGACGGAACGAGTTGCTAGAGAGTGCACTTACCCAAACTTCATGAAGTGCCAACCTCTAAGTTTTAAGGGCACAGAAGGCGTTGTCAAATTGACTCAATGGTTTAAGAAAATGGAAAATGTGTTCAGTATAAGAAACTGCTCTGTAGAAAACCAAATCAAGTTTTCCACTTGTACTCTTCTTGGAAGTGCTCTAACGTGGTGGAACTCCCATGTTAGGACTGTTAGTCATGATGTTGCGTATGCAATGACTTGGGCAGACCTAAAAAGGAAGATGACTGACAAGTACTGCCCGAGGAACGAGATTAAGAAGCTCGAAGCTGAGTTGTGGAATTTGAAGGTGAAAGTTACCGACGTGATAGGTTACAACCAATGTTTTTAGGAACTGGCATTGCTGTGTGTTAGATTGTTTCCTGAAAAATCAGACAAGATTGAGAGATATGTCAGTGGTTTGCCCGGCATGATCCACGGGAGTGTAGTAGCATCAAAGCCTAAGACAATGCAAGAGGCAATTGAAATAGCAACTGAGCTAATGGATAAGAAAATATGCACTTTTGATGAGTGTTAGACTGAGAACAAAAGAAAGCACAATGATAACCAACAACAACACCGACTAGAAAACAAGAGGCAGAACACTGGTCGGGCCTATACTGCAGGATCCGGTGAGAAGAAGCCATACGGGGGATCTAAACCCCTATGCGCTAAATGCAACTATCACCACGATGGTCCATGTGCTCCTAAATGCCAGAAGTGTAACCGAGTTGGCCATCTAACTTGCGACTGTAGGAGTATTGCCAATGCCCACACTGCTAACAACCAAAGGGGCACTGGGGCAGGTCAGAAGCCTACTTGCTATGAATGTGGAGCCCAGGGACATTTCAAGAGGGATTGTCCAAAGCTGAAAAACAACAACTGTGGTAACCAAGGTAGAAATGGCAATGCTCCAGCGAAAGTGTATGCGGTAGGTCGTGCAGGGACAAACCTAGACTCAAACGTTGTTACGGGTACGTTCCTTCTAAACAATTGTTATGCTTCTGTCTTATTTGATACCGGTGTAGATAGAAGCTTTGTGTCTACTGCATTTAGCTCCCAAATTGATATCACGTCATCTACCTTAGATCATTATTATGATGAGGGATTAATTGGGTTAAAACAATATTTAGGGGGTGTCACATTAAATTTCTTAATCACCCTTTTAAAATAGATCTTTATGCCCGTAGAACCTTGTGTTGTCTCGTCGTCATTATTGGTATGGATTGTTGGCAAGGTACCATGCCATCATTGTTTGTGTTAAGGAAATATCGTTTGTATTCCCCCGGGGAATGAAAACGTTGATGTTCGCGGTAACAGAAGCGAATAGGAAACGAGATCGTTTGTACTTCATCTCGTGCAACTATAAACTCATGATTAAGCATGATAAAAGGATGACCTATCTTTTTTGGCACAATTTTTACTACAAAGGAGACTGTAGTAAAGTCAGAGAGACGCGATTGAGGGACATAACGATTGTTCAAAATTTTCCTGAAGGTACTTTCCCGTGGACTTGCGGGTCGCCTCGACCGACAAGTGGAATTACCAATCGATTTGTACATGGTGATAATCCTGTTGCTTGGGCCTTATCGGTTGGCCACGTCTGAAAACAAAGAAATTGTCAGACCAACTCCAATAACTTTCTAACAAGGGCTTCATAAGACCCAGTGCCTCACCTTGGGGAGCTTCGGTATTGTTTGTCAAGAAGAAGGATGGATCGTTTCGAATGTGCATCAACTACCGAGCTGAACAAGCTGACGGCAAAGAATCGTTATCTAATCTTATGTCATCAGACGATTTATTTTGATCAACTACATGGATCCAGTGTTTATTCTAAGATTGCCTTGCGATCAGGTTATCACCAGCTCGGGTATGTGAGAAGAAATTCTGACAGACGGGCATTCAGAACTCGATTATGGGTCTTTACGGAGTTCCAGTTATGCCATTTGGCTTGCGAATGCACCAACGGTATTTTTGGGATTTCATGAACCGCGTGTGCAAGCCATTTTTGGATAAATTTGTGATCGTCTTTATCGATGATATTCTCATCTACTCCAAGAACAAGCAAGAGCACGAAGAGCACCTTAAGCTAATCTTAGAATTGCTTAAGAAAGAGGAGTTGTATGCCAAATTTTCCATGTGTGAATTTTAGATTCCTAAAGTACAGTTCCTTGGTCACGTGATTGATAGTGAGGGCATTCACGTGGATCCTGCCAAGATCGAATCCATTAAAGATTGGGCATCTACTAAGTTGCCAACAAAGATTCGTCAATTTTTAGGTCTTGCTGGGTATTATCGGAGATTCATTGAAGGGTTTTTGAAGATCGCCAAACCAATGACCAAGCTTACTCAGAAGAAGGTCAAGTTTGTTTGGGGCGATAAACAAGAAGCAACTTTTCAACTGTTAAAGCAGAAGTTGTGCACTGCACCAATCCTGGACTTACCTGAAGGAAGCGAAGATTTTATCGCATACTGCGATGCTTCAAAGAAGGTTTTGGGCGCTGTGTTAATGCAAAGAGAAAATGTGATTGCTTATGTATCACGCCAACTGAAGATTCATGAGAAGAATTATACGACTCATGATTTGGAACTTGGAGCAGTAGTGTTCGCTCTCAAGATTTGGAGGCACTACTTGTATGGAACCCAGTGCACGGTGTTCATTGATCATAAGAGTCTACAACACATTCTTAATAAGAAAGAGTTGAACATGAGGCAACAAAGTTGGTTGGAGTTGCTCAGTGATTACGATTATAAGATTTGATATCACTCAGGAAAGGCAAACGTTGTTGCTGATGCTCTAAGCAGGAAGGAGAGAGATTCATTGAAGGGTTTTCAAAGATCGCCAAACCAATGACCAAGCTTACTTAGAAGAAGGTCAATTTTGTTTGGGGTGATAAATAAGAAGCAACTTTTCAACTGTTAAAGCAGAAGTTGTGCAGTGCACCAATCCTGGCCTTACCTAAAGGAAGCGAAGATTTTATCAAGTTGGAACCGCGTGCGGATGGAACTCTATGCTGTATCAATGCAGAGTTTGGTTACCAGTTTATGGCGACTTGAGAACAGTGATATGCACGAGTCCCACAAGTCAAAAACTATATTCATCGGATTTTCGACAAGATGTAACCAAGATATGAAAATCTATATTGATGGCCCAATATTAAAGCCGACATCGCAACCTATGTTAGCAAGTGTTTTGCCATGTTGCTAAAGTCAAGTCCCCCGAACATCAAAACAAATCAGGATTGTTGGTATAAACCCAAATACCTGAAATGGAAGTGAGACAACATCCAACTAAGGATTTTGTCGACATTAAAAAAGCTTCCCTAATTCGACGCAAGTCTACGACACTATTTAGTGATCGTTGACCGACTCACTTAGTTTGCAATCTTTGTACCGATGAGAGAGACTGATCCTTTGGATAAACTGGCAAGAATGTACCTAAAGGAGGTTATCACGAGACATGGAATACCTGTCTTAATCATTTGTGATCGCGACCCGAGGTTCGCATCAAATTTCTGGAAGTCACTTCAGAATGCTTTTGGTACTAACTTGGATATGAGTACTGCGTATCATCTGCAAATGGATGGACAAAGCAAGAGGACTATTCAAACTCTCGAAGATATGCTGCATGCTTGTGCAATTGACTTTGAAAAGGGTTGGGTTAACCATTTGCCTTGTTCGAGTTCTCATATAACAATAGCTATCACGCTAGCATCAAGGTTGCACCATTTGAAGCACTTTACGGTCGAAAGTGTCGTTCACCCGTTTGTTGGGCCGAGGTTGGAGAAGTTCAACTTACTGGTCCATAAATAGTTCAAGAAACAACTGAGAAGGTTCATCCTATCATACCATAGGATGCAAGAGCCTCCCGTGAAAGGCAAAAGAGTTACTCTGACCTAAAGCTAAACCAATGAATTCTACGTCGGTGGATAAAGTGATGCTTAAAGTTTCGCCTTAGAAAGGGGTCGTACGTTTTGGCAAACGGGGGAAGTTAAACCCTAGGTATGTTAGACCTTTCAAGGTGTTAGAAAAGGTTGCTTAAAAGAGAGCTAAGCAGGGTTCACAATACATTTCATGTATTCAACTTGAAAAAGTGCTATGCCGACAAACCCGTTCGCCTTCCGTTTGGAGATGGACTTTTTTTTGATGACAAGCTTCAGTTGTTTAGGACCCGTTTGAGATCATGGAGCGTGAAGTTAAACGGTTGATGGCGAAGCCGGTCAATTCCATTATCGTAGGTTCGATGGAACTCCAAGCGAGGTCCTGAGTTTACGTGGGAATGCGAGGATCAATTCCGGAAGAAATACCCACATCTGTTCACAAAGACCGCACCGTCGACAAGTGCCAAGTCTTAAGCCTTGAGGACAAGGCTCACTTAACGGGGGGAGACTATAACACCCCGTGTTTTAGGGTCATTGATGTCTTCAATAAATCCATAATGAATCTTTTGTATTGTACGCATTGCTTTAAATCATAAACGTTAAGTTAAATCGCGTACGCCAAAAATTAGCGTTCAATGTAAACGCCATCAGACAATTATATGTTTACACCAATCACGTATTAAAGACTTATTTTGGAGAATAATTGATGGTCATATGTTCATTTATTTTTATCGTATACGTAAAGTTGTATAGTTTTCGCGATAAATTGCATTTAGGCAATACGCCAACGAGACCTACAAACGTTTCTACACTTCAACAAATACCCACATTTATACCCAATACCCAAAATTTACAAAATAACATCACATATATACATATAAAACCAGATATGGGATGAAAAATACAAAAGAAATATCTTACATTTCACCACTTGGTCTTTTGTACATCACTTGCCATTAAGCCTAGCCATACCTCCCATTCTTTTGACCAAGACTTCCTAAAAACCCTTATGGTGTCTCCTTGACTAGTCCTACATGTATTATACTTATAGATTGCAAGAGATGAGTTTACATAACATTTAACACTTAGAAAACTCAAAAGAATCTCTCCCTTTGTGCTCCTATAAGCCCACGGCTCAAAAATACCCCTTTAATAAATCCATACAAACTTTTCTACAACACATACAAGCAATCACACATCATATCTAATTTTAAGACTAATATAAGCAAGCAAATAATCCATTCCGCGCTATCCAGAATGATTTGAAGCATTGGTTAACCATTTAAAAGGATTGAAGCAAGAAAGGAAGGATTAGGGTTTCCTTGGAATAATTAGCGTTTCATTCTTGCAAGCTTGGATTTAAAGCCTAAACAAGGGTTTAGCACCTATTTCTCATCATTATTGTTCATCATAAGGTTATCTAAAAGCCTTATCTTTCATCTTCATGAGTTTTTTTATGCATATGTTAGTTTTCTATATAACAAAACACCATTAGGAACAACTTTTGAACATGTAAAATGGATTTTTATTGTCATCAATTGATTTGTACACTGATACACATGTTTATATTAAAGAAATTATGAGGATATAAATGGATACATAAGTTTTTATAATCTTGGTTAAGCATAAAAAAGTGTTAATGCAAGATTAGGGTTTTTAAGGTTTCTTAATATGTTACAAGTAAAAGTATTGCAAATGACTTATTAATCTTGTTTATGGACTTTTGTTTATGTTATATGAATACTAAAATAAGGTTATAATGGAAGTATAATCCTCTTGTTACACAAACTAGGTATAATATAAAAAGTTCAAGTATAAACTTGTAATTAAAAGTTACTTATGGAGAGTTTATATTTTCATGTGATGTAATGGCTTGTTAATATTGATATCATGGACTCATGTGGACAAAAAATGGACCTATGGACACTAATATATGTATGACATATGATATAAAGGATTGTGTAAGACTTGTGTTAAATATTAATTAGTTTTGAAACGTATTAAGAAATAAAAGTATATACTTAATTATATAAAAGCTATGCAAAGGGATGTTTGAATTCGAATTTCATACAGTGTGTTTTATATTTTATAAAGATAATACACCTCATGACGATTCCAAAAAGATAAGAAACTCAAAAAACAGATTAATAACGAAAAAGATACACTAATTACGAGTTATACGTTAATTAAACGGGTTTATAAAATAACTTTTATAAAAATTATGCAAAAGAGAAAGTTTGATGTTTTTAACAGATTATACACATTTCTAGGATTCCAAAATGATAAGAATCATAATTTTTCGATTAAAAACGAAGGAGTTATGAATTGCGCGAGTTTATATACTTAAAATGTATAAAAATACTTTTATAAAACCATTTTTATAAAAGTTACTGTTCATGTCAGAAACATTTATTTTTTTAAACCTCTTAAATAAATAGAACTTTCAATTACGAGAATGTGCTCGAAAGAATTGCTAAAAACGGAGCTATAACGAATAAAATACTACGTTTACGGGTTTTACGATAACTAAAACTATAAAAATAATTTTATAACTTGTGTAAACAGTAAAAGGTACTGTTCATCAGGGGACTAAAAATATGAAAATGTGAAATTATGATAACTCGTCCTAATACGAAAACGTGGGCATAAGAAACGTCAAAATCGGGCTTAAAACGCGAAAGTTACGCCAGTTTTACTAAAACGGTAATTATAAACGTTTTTACCTATTAAACATAATTTTACCAAAACAATTAGATGGTGATGTTGCTATGTAGAATTGTATATCGTAGATGTTAATCATCATGCTTAGTACTTATACGACCTTAAATTAAATAGTTTGCATTTGACGATTTGCGTGACGCATTATTTGTGATATACCTGATATTCGCTCACTCAAGGTGAGTTCATAGCCCCGTCGTATTTTCACAAATTTGTTTTTACAAGTTTTCGGGGTGAGAACATGCAATGTTTTATAATTGGGACATCAAGTGGTTAAGTTTTTATATTAGATTTAAAAAAAACGGTTGTTTTTTTAAGTAGCGATAACCCCAGTTAAGCCATTTTCATGAACTGTCCCAATTGTTTGAGTGTAAGCGCAAATGTTATACATAGATCTATTTGGGATTGACATCCCTCTTTGGAGATTAGCTATCCCTGGGCAAACGAACATATACCCTGTCGAACATAGATGTTGCGGTGTTATAGAAAACATCACCAACGGCAAATGTAAGGCCATTTATAATGTATTCATTTATGTCCGACTTAAGTGTCATAAGCAAATGCAACGTAATTATGTTATATATGATTCTGCATTCAGTTGCATTATCTTAACACTTATAGGGAAATCTTTGTGTCCTACAATATATGATTTATCAAACCTATGAATTCACCAACATTATTGTTGACGTTTTAAAGCAATGTTTTTCAGGAGATCAGTAAGCATAAGGTGTCAAGGATACATTGGTGATTTTGTTTTGGGATGTCATGCTAAAGATATGGTTGTATTATGTTTTGGGAAACTCATGTGTTGTGATCCAATATCTTTGTAATAATAACAAGGATCAAGTTAAAGCTTCGGGCTATTTGTATCAAATATTTGTTAAATCCAATGTATCAGTTTTAAAACGACTTTTTGGTCGTTCTATATATATCTTGTGTTATTGATCTGAGAAGTAACACGCCTCGGACCCTTATTCCGCTACGAACCCCAATTGTGGGGTGTTTACATAATAAGGTGTACATCCCCATCCATCAGCTTCCTTCACCTTGACCAAAGGCTTCTGTGTCTCAATTGGTGTACTAACATTCTTCACACTGGCAAAATCAAATTTCTTCAGGATTTCTGCAACATACTTATCCCGACTTATGAAAATACCATCTTCTTTCTACTTGACCTATAATCCAAGAAAGAAGGTGAGCTCTCCCATGTAACTCATCTAAAATCTACTCTTCCACAATGCTTAAATCAGCCTCAAATTCATCACACCAAGATTTCTTTGTAGAACCAAATATGATATCATCCACATAAACTTGTACTAATATGATATCATGTTTGTCCTTCTTAATGAAAAGAGTCTTGTCAATAGTTCCTCTTCTGTATCCATTCTTCAACAAGAAAGTAGATAAAGTAGCATACCAGGCTCTGGGAGCTTGGTGTAAACCATAGAGAGCTTTTACTACTTTGTAGACCTTCTGAGGATATTTAGGATCTATAAAACCTGGTGGTTGAGACACATAGACCTCCTCATCAATTTTGCCATAAAGGAAGGCACTTTTCACATCCATTTGATAGACTATGAAGCCCATGTAAGAGGCAAAGGCTAAAAAGATCCTAATGGCTTCAATCCTGGCCACAGGAGCAAAAACCTCATCATAATCTATCCCTTCCTCTTGCCTATGTCCCTGAGCAACTAACCTTGCTTTATTTCTGACCACAACTCCTCTCTCATCCTTCTTATTTCTATAAACCCATTTTGTTCCAATTGCCTTCTTCCCATAAGGCAAATCTACAAGAATCCAAACTTTCTGAATCTTGAACTGCAGCAATTCTTCCTGCATAGCATCAACCCAACTTTCATCTTCAAGTGCTTCAGAGATCTTCTTGGGTTCATTTTGAGACAAGAAACAAGCAAATAAACAATGCTGGAAGTCCTTATGATTATTTCTCCTTTGCTTTTGAATATAACTTACAAAAGCATGGGCTCCAGAACTTTTAGTCACTTTACTTCTTGTTTGAACTGCTGATTGTGGATCTCCAAGAATTAAAGTTGAAGGATGAATAGAGTTAATCCTTGATGTGGGAATAGGACTAACATTCACAACAGTTTCTAAATTTGTGAAGTCAGCCACTGCACCCTCATCATCATAAGATGAATTTGTAAAAATACCATCAGTAGGATTTTTATAAATGTCCTCAAGTGCAGGTATTTCTGAGTCATCTTGGTCAGGATTGGTTGGATCAGAGAAGGATAGTCCATCATAAGGACTGGCAGTACTAACTGGTGTGCTAACAGTATTAACTGTGTTAGTACTGCTAGCTTTAGCAGCTCCTGCTTGTAGAAGCAAATTCTCAGTTTCTTGAGCAAACTCCTTCCTGAGAGCTTCAGCTGCATCATTAGCATCCTTTTCTTGCCTCTTAAGTCTTTCAAGTTCATCCAAAAAGACTTGATCCTCCTTCTCTACTGGGTTCTCATCTGTCTGTAAATCAGGATGTTTGTTAGTTGCTTCACCTGCATCCTTTTCTGTTGATCTCTTGACTGTTGAAGAATAAGAAGACCATATAGGCAGTACAAAGTAGTCCTGAGCAGATTCATCTTCTTTTTTAGAATCACCTGCATCAATATTATCTTTTATATCTACATTGTGAGTAGCTTCTTGTGGACTTGCATGTTTGTTAGCTTGATTTTCTGATCTCACTGGTTGATAATTCATTGAATCAGTTAAATAATCAAGATCAAACAGCTAAGTTGGTCCTTTTCCTGCAACTTCATGAGAGATGCAACCTTCTCATAATTTCACGCAAGTTTTTTATTAACAAAATTCAGTTCATTATTGTTACTGATTCATCAGAACAGGTACTTTAAGCCTCACTTGGATCATCTGAGAAAACTTGATTATCTAATCTGGAGCTTCATCTTTTGGACCTTAAGTACTAACCCATGTAAATTTGATGTAATCATCGACAATGGACAAGGATGGTACTTCTTTTTATTTAACACTGGCAACACGCATTGGTCCATAAAGATCCATGTGCAAAGGATAAAGTTTTTCTTGGTTGGTGTCTTCATATTTTGGTTTATGGGGTTTCTTCTTGCTTTTTCCCTTCGACATACAGAACCACAAATGGCCTTTTCAAAATCTTTTACCTTATGGAGACCATCGAACAAGACCATGTCTAGCTAAATGGGGTTTGATTGCACCAAAGTTAGATGTGATAGACGTCGGTGCCGTGCCATAGCCATGTCTTTAGTCTTTGAAAGGCCTTTGGCAAGAGGACATATAGGAGAGGACGCCATCATATCTCTCAAGTTGCCAGAGTATACAGATTGTGCCTCGAGATTCCATCAATAGATCTATCACCTTTCTAGGTTACGAATGAAGCAGGTACTGTGTTGGCGAAAACAAGCAACTTTAAGGTTCGAATCACGAATTGACCCAATGGGGAGAATAAGTTGTGTCCAAGTTTCCTTCTATGTAGTAAACCCTTGATATCATAACATTCCAATTGATAATCACCAAAAGATCCATGTGCAAAAGAAAGAGTTTTTCTTGGTTGGTGTCTTCAGATTTAGGTTTGTGGGGTTTCTTCTTGCTTTTACCTATTGCATAAGCAGAATACAGATGGTCCTTTTCAAATTTAAGCTTAGGGAGACCTCGAACGAGACCGTGTCTAGCTAAATGGTTGATTGCACCAAAGTTCATATGAGACAGACGTCGGTGCCATAACCAGGACTTAGTCTTTGAGGCCTTTGACAAGAGACATATAGGAGAGGACACCAGCATATCTCCAAAAGACAGAGTATACAGATTGTTGCCTCGAGATCCAGTCAAGAGATCAACACCTTCTAAATAACGAATGAAGCAGGTGTGTTGACGAAAAGCAACTTCAAGGTTCGAATCACAAAATTGCCCAACAGAGAATAAATTGTGTCCAAGTCCTTCTATGTAGTAAACGCTTGATATCATAACATTCCCAATCTGATAATCACCATAACCCAATATCTTTGCCACGTGATCATTTTCGAATTTGACTGTACCCAAAAACTTATTGACGAAATTGGTGAGCTGAGAACGATCTCCGGTCATATACTTGGAGCAGCCGGAGTCCAAATACCAGAGAACAATTTAGATGACCTGCATTCATCAAGAGAGGAAGATGGAACACCAGAAACTTTGGATCCCCAATATTGACTAGGTTCCTTTTTGTTAGCATATACAGATTTAGGAACCTTAGATTTGCTAATAGGAACATTAGTTTTAGATTTCCTAGGTTTTCTTGAGTAAACCAATGTTACAACAGGATGAGGTGTTTCATTTTCTAGAGCAGGTGGTTTCCTAAGGGGTACTTCAGTAGTTGTGGTAATCCTAGTTAAAGGGCACGTATTTCCTACTATAGTGAAGGTCCGACCAGTAGGTCTCCAAATGTATCTAATATTTATAAACACCTTTCTTGTTGGTTTCCAAACTTTTCTCTTAAAAATTTTCTTAACAGATTTAGATTTATTATGACCATTCACATTATTGATAAAATCACGAACACACAAATCTTGATAAGCAGAAAGCATGCAACCATTACACTTAACACGTTTTAGTTCAGAATTCGCATTAATCTTGGAATGCTGCACATGAGCAGTTCCTTTAGATTCAACAACACAATCTTTATTTTTCAAACTAGACTTGACTTTCCTAGGGTGGGCTTCTAATTTATTCTTGTGAGTACTACTTGGTGTTTGCCGAATCTTATCTTTCTTTGTATTGCCTGAAGGCTGTGATCCGCTAGCACTAGTAGACGGTTTTACTCCTGTAGAAGACAACATAGGTTTGTTAGAAACTAGGTTTGATGTTGAGGTTATTTTTGTGATTGTGTTTCCTGAGGATGTGACAGGCTCAATGAATCTAACTCTTTTGTCCTTGTTCTTTAGGGTCACATCCACTAATTTTCCATCAGTATTGTTGACACTGGGGCATGTTTTACTGATGTTTGTAAGCAACTCCTGAACTAGTTTAGCATACCTACAGGCAGATTTTATGGATTGATCTAGTGGATATTTTGATTTAACATGTTCAACTAGATCCCTAAGAACGGTAGCTTCTTCCTGAGTGTGCTTAATATAGGCAGAGTGAGCTGTCTGTTTATTCAACAATTTAGGGGTTATTGGTTCCACATCAATCTTAAGCATTTCTGGATCACTAGGGTGTTTTGTAACAGCATTATCAGCTAAATCTTTTCCTTTAAGTTTTCTTAAATCATTCTTGAGAGTTGTAATTACCAAAACTTTTTCCTGAAGACGAGCATTTAAATCAGAAATTTCCACAGACTTTAGATTGACTTGATTAATTAAATCATCACATTGTTCTTTTGATCGAATACGTGCTAGTTTAATCGAGTCATAAAGTTGCTTATAGGTCTGTTTCAAATGCTCATTCTCAGCAATAAGCTTTGACACCCTATGATCCAATTCAATATTAATTGTTTCAATCTCCTCTAAGTCCTTTTTAATCTTATCCTCATTCATTTTTCCACTTAGAGATTTAATTCTCTCTTTCAACTTCTTTATGACCGTGTCTTTCTCTTGGGACTGAGCTTTCAATTCATTTAATTCAAACAATTGATCAAAACTTGGAGCACTTTGATTTGAAACAGAATTGTCCCTTTGAAAAATTTCCTGATTAAGTTGAGTATCAACTTCTAAAGAGATGCAATGTTTTTCAAGAGTGGTAAAACTTTTGAACAGTTTATCGTAAATCTCTTTTTCAACGAAATCCTTTTTGTTGAGAAGCTCAGTCTCAAGTTTGAGACACTTTTCACATTCATGCACATTCACAGAAGCATTATCCACAGAAGAATTCATAATTATGTTCACAATATCTTTGTTAATGACTTGTTCCAAGAGTCGTTCGTTTTCGTTCAAAACTTGATTCATTTTAACTTCAAATGTTTTTGACTCTAAACGATGTTGTTCCACAGCCTGTTCCATTTGATGAAAGACATTTTGGACTTCAGAAAGTTCATCAATCAAATATTGATCGAATGTATTAAATAAGTCCTTCAGAGCTTTTACAAATGGAATTATTTCATCCCTAAAACAAGCTTTTGTATGTTCGAACCCCCATGAGCCCTCAGTGATAGCTGTGGGTGTGGTTCTTTCTTTGACTACCACATCAAAACCAGCAAGATGGTGTTTAAGTTTCTTCAAACTCGTATTAACCATGCTAACTTTAGGAAGTTCTGTTGAAACCTCAACATTGGTGGGTCTACTAGAGAGAGTGGGTTCTGCAGAATTCACATAATTCTGAGACCAAAAGTCTTGTTCAGTAGATAATTCAGTTTGTGGAACAAATCATTTTTCAAAATATTAAGAAAGTTGATTAAAAATAGCATAAACGACTGGTGTAGTATTAACTTTCTTTTCTAACATTATAGGATCCTTTTGTTTTAAAAACATTTTTGAACGACTCTCTTCAGCAAGCATTAAGGTCTCTTCAGAGTAATGAATCACAATGGGATTAGTTTTCTCAATAATATCACCAACATATAGCTTTGGTTCCAACTGTTGAGCTTTCTTCAAATAGAAAGGATTTTGAAAACCTAGAGCTTGTTTAGTGGTATGATCATAGAAAAACTGAGGTTTCGTCAACACGTGAACAGTTTGTGCAGATTGATCTCTTTTAAAAATAATATTATCTAACTATTTAATCCTATTTTCTAAAGCAATCTTGATTTGGCTTAAATTCACCCTTTTTATATAAATATATAAATATAAATAAATATAAATATATAGCAAGGATCAAAATCCACAGAATCAATGAATCCGAGAGTAGTATATGGTATGATATTCCCGGGTCGTAATCCCAACGAGGATTGAATTGGAAAGTCGAGAGTCGGTTTGATATTTGATGTTTGAATAATAATAAAAAATTTGGATTTGGTTTTTCTAATTAAAATGCAAAAACGATTAAGGAAAACCTAAGAACGAAAGATAGAATGATTAAATCCTAAAACGTAGACGGGAAAGTAAAAACGCGAGTAAAAAAACTAAATTATCAAAAATGAAACCCTAAAGTGATTTTTTAAGTTTTTATAATCCTAAATTACTAAATTAAAAGAAATTTTAAAGAAAATCCTAAAACGAGAATGTTTAAAGTTGAAAAACAAAGAAAACGAGAACCGGGGTCGAATCCCGTTCTTTCAAAAAGTGAAATTTTGCAAAAATAAACCTACAAAAGTTTTTCTATTTTTCCTAAGTGAAGAATGATAAAAGAAAATTTTGTAAAAAAGAATTATATTTTTTTGACTTTTTTATAATTTTTTATGAATTAAAAAAGATTTTAAAGAAAATAAAATATTAAAAATAGTAAACTAATGTGAAAAATACTGAAAAATTTGGAGAAAATAGAGTTAACTATGCTGATTTTAACAAAAATAAGAAAATGGAAGAAACTGGTCAAATAAGCAGTCAAATAAGCCAAACGGGCTTATATAGCTCTTGGGTCAACAAAGGGTTAAAAGTTAAATAAACTCACATTCTACCGGATGAGCTAATGTAGCACAGCGGTAAAGTGTGAGTGTGTGAGGTGTTGCTTTGTAAAGGGGGGAGGTCACGGGTTCAATCCCTGGTCTCTCTTCTTTTTTATAAAAGTTTTTTTTTTAAACTTAAAAAGCACACAAAAATAAGCAACTTTAAAAAAGAAACTTTTTTTAGAAACTTAAAAATAAGCTGGGAAATAAGCAACAAAAAGTGGGCAGTCTACACTTTTTACTCTAAAGACTTAAAATGGCAAAACTGTTAGGCAGCAAGAAAACAAAATAAGCTCGCTAAACAATGTAAAAAGCAAAAACAAATGATAAGCTCTACCTAATAAGCAAATATAATCAAAAATAAGCTAAAAGTAACTTTAAAAAAACTTAAAGGAAAGCTACTACGGGAAGGCAGATTCTACTTTTTACTAAGGGAAATGAAAGCGCTAATATGGACATAATAAGCTAAGGGAACATGGAATAAGCAAAAAACAATACTACCCTAACCTAAATAAGCTATAGCAACAAAATTAAGCTGAATAAAATAGACAGATAAGCTAGAAAGCTAAAATAAGCTATGGGCCTAAACTAGCAGAGAAACAGGCCCTAGGGTCACTTTTGGCTTAAAAATAAGCCAATTAGAGGGCTCTTTAGGCTTAAAAGCTTATATGGGCTTATAGCTCAGCTAAGTGGCTTCAAGAATGAGCAAAAAGAACAAGATTTGGAATTAAAATAAGCCAGGAAAAGGTGCTGTCAAAAGAGCTTGTCACACAGAGTGGCTTCTTTTTTGGTTATCTTAAAAACAGCAAGGCATAAGCAGGCTTTGAAATAAGCTATAAAATAAGCTCAAAATTAAAAAAAAAGAAGCTAAAACAGATTGAGTATGACTCAAGTTGAGCTTGTGCTCCAAATTTCACAAGCTAAACAACATTTTTACTATCTGATAAATTGAAATGAAAAATGGCTATTTTAACTTGAAAAACACTAGGCTATACTAAGACAGAATTTTGACAAACACAAAGGAAGCCAAAGGGACTTTTTACCACTGCATTTTAACACTGAAAAGGACTCAAAAACTGGACCCAAAAGTTGGTTTTAAAAGATGAATGAAATAAGCACTTAAGAAACTTTTTAAACCACAGATTTAAAGACCCGCCACTTAGAAAAATTCAAAAACTAACTCAAAGACTTGAAATATATGGAAAACCGACCAAAATTAACTTAAAACTTCTTGCCAAAGATGGCCAAATGACCCAATGGCTTTTAAAATCAGTTTTGACCCGTTTGACACCTTGTGCCAAACACCCCTTTAAGATTGAAAGGTCAAATTTGAAACTAATTTTGAAAGATTTAGCCAAATGTTTGAAAAACAGAATATCAACAATCAATGTTAAGCATGAATAAGTAAAGTCCAAACAAAAATAAGCACCTTAATAAGCAAAATAAGCAATGAGCAGTTCAAGCATATAAGAAGCAGTTTAAAACCAAAACTCAAAGAAAGGACAAATAAGCATCAAGTAAGAACAAATAGCATAAGACAAACATAAATAAGCAATGATAAGCATAAAATAAGCAGGAATAACAAGAGATAAGCACAATAAGAAAAATTTAAGCAATGCTACAGTAACTTTTTAAGAAAATGAAAATAAGGAACTTACAAGTTCCTTAAGCTTTTCCTCTTGATTTCAGTAGCCAATAACAAACCTATTGCCTCCCATGAGGCTCTAAAACCACAGCCATCCAGAATACACTGTGCTCCTTGCTTCCCTCTTTTTTTGTGGTATTTTTTGGATTTTTGGTATTTTGACAGAAAATTAATTAAACTTGAATAAAAGCTTCTTGTCACTTAAGAGCTTATATAAAAGCTTAAAAATAAGTATTTAAAAGACAAGGTATTAAAATGACAAGAATTTTAAAGAAAACAATAAATGGCATAAAAATTAAAGAACAGGAATTTAAAATGGCAATTAAATTAAAAGACAATATTAAAAATGGTACAAATGTTTGATTACAAGCTTTTGCCTTTAGATATATCCACAACACATCGCGCCCTTTTTTTTTTTATTTATTTTTTATACCTCCCCACCTTTTAAACCATACAATTAATGTTCATGGATAAATAGGGAACTTTACGCAAGAAGGTAACTTACAATAATATTCAGGCAGTAACTGGATAGCATACCCTTTGTAAACACCTTTGAAAACACTAGAAAAACAACTTGTGTCCAATAGAAAAACAAGAAATGTAATTCACCATTATATTTTGTAAAACATCACATAGTAAAAAAAAGGGGGCTATGAACTCACCTCGAGTGAATGGTAATCAACAAGTATTACAATAGAAAATGCGTCACGAAGGAATCCGAAGGCAACCTAATCCAATATAGGTCGTATAAGTACTAAACACATGATTTATTATAGGTCGTAATAGCTCATCAATACAATCGTTCGGGCTATCATAATTAAGAGGTCGGTAGTGACGTATGAGGAGCTAGGACACGTTTAAATTCGTAAATCCAACAACTCGTCGATACGCCACCCCGAAGAGGCCTCATTATGAAACTCCCTAGTAATATAGTACTTTGTTAACTAATACCACATATAATTCTATATAGCTACATCACCATCTAATCGTTTTAGTGAAATCATATTTATAAAGTAAAAACGTTTATAAGTATACTTTAGTAAAAGTTTGGGGCGAACTTTCTCGTTTTAGTCTGTTTCTTTTCGTTTCTTACGTCCACGCTCGTATTATGGACGATTAGCAAAATAAACATTTTCAAAATTTGAGTTTTTTCTGATGAATAGGGTGATTTTACTGTTCATAACAGCTATATATTTATTTTTATAGATTTAGTTATCGTAAATCTCGTAAATTGTCGTAACCTTATTCGTTTAACTCAGTTTTTAGCGATTCTTTCGAGTACGTTTTTGTTTTTAAAAGTTATATCATATTAATGATGTTTTTAAAAAAAATAAGTTTCTGTGGAATAGTAATTTTTTATAAAAATAGTTTTATAAAGTATAATATTTAACGTAAACTTGAAATCGTCGTATCTTTTTCGTTATAAATCGTTTTTCGAGTTGCCTTATCATTTTGGAATCGTCATGAGGTGTACTATCTTATAAAAAAAATAATATATATAAAATGACCCGGGAGATGTCGAATTCAAACAGAAAGCTTGGAGGTTTTTCATAAAAACATGTTTTAAACTTTATTTTGTGCTTTTCTATTTAGTCTTGGTTTAGTGCATTGTTTGGACATGTGTCCTTCCCCTTTGCAGTTGTAACACGTAACAATCCTCTGTTTCCCCGAGTTACTCCCACTTGCTCCTGGAGTGAAAGTTCTTGTAGTACCCGCAGCATAAGAAATTTGTCTCCCCTGAATTGGTTGTACGGTTACTCTTCCATCATTAATGGTGGCTTGTTGCCTTGGGTTTGACGAGTTCCTCAGCTGGTTATTGGTAGTAGGATAGCGGGAAGTGACTACAGCAGACAAGAATGACATTACATGATTGATGGCATCAATTGGATCATCACCGTGCTTGAAAACTGGAATAGTTAGACCGGAGTCTAATTGGGAAAATTCAGATTGTTGGTTGACTGTGGGAGAGTATTCTATTTGAGGAATGGATGATGATGGAGAGTAAACGTTGTGGTGAACTGAGGTTTGATAATTGTTGGGGGGATAAGTGATTGAATGAGGTGTTGGTGATTGATTGATTGAGTATTGTTGAGATTCAAAAGGTGATCCATACTGTGAAGATTGATAAGGTGAAACAAATTGTTGATGTTGAGAGTTCTGGTAAGAGTGCTGATGAGATTGATAAGGAGACTGTGTCATTTGGTGAGATGCAACTAAAGCAAGAGGATCGGAGTTGCGTTCATGCATCAATCGAACTTCATTTGCATGTCGTTCATGTTGTTCCAAGTGAGCATGAATCTGATCAACATTAGTAGTATGCAAATCTTTGACCAACTTAACATCAGTAACGAATTTGCTCCATTCAGCAGGAAGAGTATTCAGAAACTTGGTATTGACTTGAAATTGCTCCAGTGGCATCTTGTAAATATTCATATCATTGAGTAGCAAAGTGAATCTCAAGTAGTACTCATGTAATGACTCTCCTTTCTTGTATGTAAACTTATCAAATTCATCGTACAACTTACATTCTCGTTCTTGCTTCGTTAATGACGTTCCTTGCATGAGCAGTTTGATTTTCTCCCAAATATCCTTGGCTACACGATGTTGACTAACAAGAGCATAAATTTCAGTTGGAAGGCCTTGTAGAATGATGTTTATTGCTTTGATGTCACAATCAGCTTGAATGGTTTCTGCGGGAGTTAATTCAGTATATTCCTTAAGTCTGGTTTCACCATCGACTGTAACTGTTGGCCAAACAAGTGGACCTTTTTCAACCGAAGCAAGAATCATTCTACCATGAGGTCTATTCATCATGTAGAGTTCCATTCTGTTTTTCCATGAATCATACAAATATTTTTCAAGCATCGGTGGTTTATTGTCACCACCCGAGAGAAGTGATTTATCAGCAAGAGTCGTCATTGAGATATTGGTATGAAAAGATTACTGATGGATCGAGCGGTGATAGAAAGTAATTGTGTTTGATGGTGTTGTCTTTAGTGTGTTTTAAGTCTTGAAACTACACGGGATTTTACAATTCTTGACAAAACCGGGAAAACAAGTGAGTGTTTCACGGGATTTTACAAGTCAAAGAAATAAACCGTATAATTTTGATGAAACAATTTTTTGAGTTTTTAAGTTAAACGTTGCAAATTCGTTTGATTAAGTGAAATTGCAAATTCGGGTCCTTAGAAAATTTGCAAATTCGTGTCCTTAATAAAAACTGCAAATTCGGGTCCTTCTAAAAGACCGCTAATTCTGGTCCTTAAAAAAAAACTACGAATTCGGGTCCTTCAAAAAAACTACAAATTCGGATCCTTCAAAAACTGCAAATTCGGGTCCTTCTAAAAACTGCAAATTCGGGTCCTTCTAAAAACTGCAAATTCGGGCTATGAAGCAAAACTGCCAATTCGGACACCAAATAAAATTGCAAATTCGGATACAATGAAAATTGCAAATTCGGATAGAACTGAGAATTGCGAATTCGTGCAACACACGGACGAAACTCAAAATCTCTAAAACATAAAAAGACACCTTTTTGATTGTTTTTCCCTAAAATTTCTTGTACAACTAGTATTCTTAAACCTATAGGTACCTTAAAAATGACAACTTTTTGGTTTTTAAGCCGAAAATTTCAAAATCAAGATTTGTACTTTATAAGGTTTTTTGAAAACAAAAGATGAACAAAAATGAATTTTTCTTTGATCCAAAGCAAATACACCTATATCCAAGGATACTAGATCAAATTTACCTAGGTAAATGATCTTTTAGTGTACTACTAAGCTTTGAAAACAAAAGAAAATAGTAAAAGGTGTACGAAAAAATGAACCAAACTAAACAAAAAAAACAAACACAAGAACAAAGCAAATCACTCCATGGCTCTTAATACCAATTGTAGGATACAAGTAATCTTTAATATATGAGAAGTAAGAACTAGTGAGAGAATGTGAAAGGAAGGATGTATTTTCTAGAGAGAGAAAGTGATAAACATGAGATGCATTATGTGATATGAGAATACAACCAACCAACACCCTCTCCAAGGCATGGAGAGGGTATTTATACTACAATAGTGGCCGGCCATGGGCCTTGGGAGGCTTTCCATGGGCCTTGTAAGAAAATAATGTTTTAATTTATTTTTCACAAATTATGTTTGATATATGGTTAGAATGGTAAAGATGTTTATTTTTTAATGGCAAACATGATGAGCTATTTAATGTTTTACATAAATACTTACGCTTATTTCATGACATCATGTTGAGTGTTCGAACATACAAATATGTTATAT